>JAPYZE010000849.1:0-29736 GCA_030522805.1 Leptomastidea abnormis
ATATTCTTTTTCTTTATCTCTTTCTCGTTTCGTGTGTATGTATGTATGTATGTATGTATGTATGTGAAGAGTTTGTATATGAACTCTCTTTTCTCGCTCTTCAGTTTTGTGGTTCTTTAGTATGTTATATGGCTTGTTGTAAGATTATCTGGTTTGGTGGATACGATTTTTTTTTTAAATATATAAAAATAAAGAAAAATTTTAGTAGGTAATGAAATTTTTGTTGATTTTTCTTTTAGATTAGTACTGATCTAAGTAATAAAATTCCATGTGTGGGTTTAATTTTTTTTAGAATTTTTTTTTATGAAACTAGATTGATTGTACTATACGCAAATATAGAACAAAATTTTAATTGGTTACGATGGTAAGAGAGGAGGCGCGTTTGAAGTGGGTAAAAAAAAATCGTGTCAGGAGGGATCACTGTTTACACTTATTTAGCGACCAAACAATAGAAAAAAAATTTTTAAAGTGCCTCGAGCTTTTAAAATTGAGGTTGAGGTGTACTTTAAATATTTTGCACGTATATGCAAAAATGAATATTTTTTTTTTTGATTTTGTGGTGTTTGATAATTGGTAATATAAAAAATTTTTTTAATAAAATTTATATATTTTATTGAATAAATTTATTTGAACCGTAAGATAATATCAGAATGAATATTTTGTAGTTTAAGAAAAAAAAAAAATAAATTTATTGGTTTCATCTGAGCTGTTTGTTGACAACAATGACTATAGGTAACATTACTTAATATTAAAATTATCTAACTAGTTTCGTTTTTTTTTATGACTCAATAATTTTTTTTTTTATTTCCATAATCTTACGAGTTCAAAAATTATGAATTTCGTATTCAACAAGTTTTTCAGCTCGCATTATGAATTATTCTCTGTCAACCCCATTACATCAACATAATCCTTTGATAATATAAAACCGAAGTTATAAAAAAAAGTGTTTATTCGTTAAATCACGTTTATGTTAAACACGTGACTGTAAGGAAAAATTTTTAGAATGAAAATTACTTCGTAGAAAATAAATTAAATATATTTTTTTTTATCAAAATTCTTATAAATTTAATTTTTATTTTAAAACTTGAATAAATCTTATATTTACCAAATGTGGACATAAAATTTTTCATCAATTTAAAACATTTTTTTTTCTTTTTTACAATTACCCTTAATTAAAATTCGATTCTAAAAAAAAAAGAATTTTAAAACTAACATAAATCCATTTATTTAAAACAAAAACCCAGACACAATTTACAATCAACCTAAATCTCAATTAAATTTGTACAGCTGTCATTTAATATAATCCCAACATCAAGCAAAATTTAAACTTTCCACTCAAATCCAACATCTATAAAAACATGATACTATATACCATCTCATTCAAAAATATCCACAATCCCTTCCTTAAAAATCTTTTCTAAAATATCCCATCACCCACCTACACCCAAACTTCCCTCTAAAAAAAGAAAAAAGAAAATCTACACCTCATTAATTTTCCAAGCATACACATACAACATCAGAACTACACTTACAGATAAAATCCACACTAACACACACATCTATATAACCATCTTTCTCTGTCTTTCATACCCCACTACTCCCATCATGATTCCTAATGACTTTCAGATTTCCTACTTCTCTCTTTGGCTTGTACAAACGTTCAAGCTAAGCTATATACGTAAGATCTCTCTCTCTCTCTTTCTCCCTCTCTCTGATATATATACACTAAAGAAGTATAGAAAAGAGCTCTCGTATAGAGCGACACACACGGAAGTCTGGTTTGCCCTGACTACGTTTTACGCGAGCAAGCAATTAAAAATCGTGCGGTGTATATATCGTATGTATATATGTATGTGTAATACGTGTGACGATACTGTTCGCGCCTCCGGCAACTGCACAATTTCCTATTTTTTTTTCTTTTTCTTATTTTTTTCTTATTCTTTATTTGTTTTGTATATAGGTAGACTATATGACACAGATGATTTCAAGACTTTTTTTTAAAGGGATGTATATGTAGATAATAATCATGTACTAAACGATTTTACACTGTAAGAGAACTATTTTACATAAGCGATCGAGAGAGCTTTTGATTATATCGGGGAAATTTATCTTGATGTATAAGTATATAATGTCGAGTTAGAGTTAGAGAGAGAAGCTTCTTTTTTTTTCTTTTTTTCTGAGAAAGATTGTAATTTCATGTGTCAACGATAAGCGTAATTATGTTTAGATTTTTATCGTTACTTGTTAATTTAATTGCTATGTGTGTATGTCTGTTGAAGCAGATGGTCTTGTTAAAAATGTGTGTTAACGACTGATTTGATATTCCGAAATTCTTTTAATACCTACCTTCTTTTTTTTCTTTTTTTTTTATTGCGAACGATTAAAATGAAATTTCTGAAATACTAGGTCTTTGATAATAATTATTCGTTGATATTATATTGTGTGTTTTATGAATAATGGTAGCAAAATTTTCCAGTGTTACGTTTATATTGACATGTATTTTATATAGGTACATTAATCTCTTTCTCATTATTTATTATTTTCAAATTAATTGAATTCATAGATTGTTTATTATGAATTATTATTTTAATTAATACAAAGTAAACAATAAATAAAATATTTTATTTTTTTTCAGCAATACAAAAAACTTGTAACTTCACAAACAAACAATTATTCTGCATCTAATATAAAACACCAGTAACACAAAAATCTTGAGAGAAAAAAAAATCATCTAAAATTTCATAACAACAACACACCTACCTTAATCTTCAATATTCTCTTTATCATAAATTCATTAAATCTCATACGACCATATACCCTTTTTCATTATACTCATAAACAACCTTTAAATCCCTTTAACAAATCCACTCTTCAGCATAAGCTTCACTAATTGCTCAAATTACAAGCAAAGTATAATACCAACCTCCTTTTTACTAAGATCGATAAACCAACTTTGAAAGCCAGAAAATCTGGGTATGTAAAGCTTTTGACGCTGTTATTTATTCATCATCGCGTACGTTGAAGTACATCGACCTCGTTATTTGTATAGATCGTCGACCCTTTTATTATTATACGTATAGAGAATAGAAATATGATGAAAATTGAGATTTGGTATAGTTATGATATGTAACGTAATTAATTTTTGTGTAAATAAACTTTGCTTGTGAATTAGATTATTTTCTTGATTAGAAACAAGAAAGAGATAATAAAAAAAGGAAGATATAAGGGTATATAATATTGAGTGACGCGTACGTGATTTTTACCTTGGCCTGTAACGATATATGCTGGTGACCTCGTTTGTTTTTATTATATTTTCTCTTCTCTCTTTTTTTTTTATAAGCTCTCCCTTTTCATACTAAAATTTATGGGATGTTTATTAATCCGCGCCCCCGATTTAACACGCTTGGATTTTTATTATAGCCGTTTGTGTTATTAAAGTGACGATGAAATAAAATACCAGTTTTGTATTCACTGAATTATGTGTGTGATGTGTATGTGTGCTTGATTTTGTGTTTGTGTGTGTATGTAGGTATATAATCTTTTTTTAATGAAAGTTGGCCTTGAGTGAGAATATATCAAAATTATATTTATGGTGTTTTGATTAAAAATAAAGGATTTATAGTTACAGACTTTCGATAATACAAGATTTATAAAAAAAAAAAAGAAAATGTTATTTAAAAAAAAAAAAAAATTGAGTACAAATAATAACAATCTCGACATAAAAAAGCTACAAATACGTAAAATTCCATTATTACAAACTCTTACAAAACCTCAACAAAACAACCATCATTCCATATACCAACAATATATCCCAACTATATATCTATCTTTTTCTATTTCTTTCCAATTTAAAAAAAAAAAAATTCCTCACACTAAACATATATACCTCTACACCATCGTAATAATAACAATAATAATAATAATAAAAAAATGGCAAATTCCAATTCAACTCACACATATAATACACGCGCAATAATAACGCAATCGCAGCAATTAGACTGCGCAATTAACTCTTTGATCTATACACATAATATACACACTGACACCTATCCTTTTATTTTCCCACGCCTCCCTCTTATATATACCTGTACATAAATTTAATTCTTTACATTGTATCCAAGCACCTCATAATATACATCGACAACATTACACCTTGATATAATCAAAACTAGATAATATAATTAGGTTCTTCCCAGAAACATATCTTCTTAGTTTTTTTCCTCATATGCATCTAATTTATATAATAAAATCAAATCACATTAAAAAGAACGTGATATACATGTATAACTTTGAAATAACGTGTGGCATGTATATGTATGTATATATATGCGGAAAATCAACGCCTCTGGGGCTCTTCCTTCTCTTCATCGTCATCATTTCTCACACAATTTCCATTCGTTAAAGGTAATGACTCTATAGCAGGAGAGGTATATACGATTGCTTGATGATTCTCTCTTTCTTTCTTTTTTTTTTGTCTCTCTTTTTACCTGTTGACGTTTGCTCGTAAATACAGTGTTTAACGAGATGAAGTGGGGGGACGATATTATAGGCGCCTCTAAGTAATTGTGTTGTTAAGAGTCTGTGACTTCTGCGCTTGAGTAATTGTTATAATATGTTTCGTTATTTTTTATTTTTTTTTTTTTATTTTATTTTGTTGGGAATTTTAGAGTTTGTTGGAGTGGATAGTTTTTTTTTTGTGGTTGTAATTAAAAAATAAATGTTTAGCTATACATTAAATTAAAAAAAAAAAAATTGAAAAATCAACATAATAAAAAACATATATATTCAAAAATACAAAAAAAAAGTTTCAAAAAAATCTCCTAAAAATAACCCACAAAACTCCAAATCCCTCTAACACACATCATTATATTAATAGTATCGACATATTAGGTAGTAACCCCAAAAAGATCAGTTCTCTCTTAAAAATATAAACACCCACATAAAAACCCACATTTATGTCAATTCTCCCCACATTTAAAAAATAACAAAATTTAAAAAAAAAAATTCCCTTTTTACATACATACATACATTCTCACAGAAAAGCTCACTCTTTCTCATCTTCAATGAGTCAAGCTTTTATATTCGTGACTCAAAGAACCATAAAGATCTCAAGAGAGAAGAGAACACCAACAAAGTAACTCGATAAAAAAAGAAAGAAAGAAAGAAAGAGAGAGAGGGGATAGATGCACGATGTCTCATCAATCGTCGTAGCGCCAAACTCAATTCTCGAGGTCTTCCACCACAAGACTTTTTTTTTTCTTCTTCTCATTGCACGAGTATCTTTCTTTCTCTTTCTCAGTCTTAAGAGTTTATCCTTGATATATACGTATAGTATAAGCTTCTATATACCAAATGTGTATACGTCACTATTGGCATGCCTATGTGTAATGACTGCTTGCTCGCTCTTTTCTTTTTATTCTCTATAGTATACTCGTGAATACATATATATAAAGATATATATGACTTTTTGGTCGGCGATTTAATTAAAGTCGTAATGATATCTTGTGGGAGATATGTGGATAACAATGGGGTTTTTTTTGTTTGTTTATTTATTTGTGGTATTGGTTTGCTGCTTTATTTGGTAATTGAAACTTAAGAGGATATAATATATGTTACTTGTTTTATTTTTAAAGGTATTGTGTGAGTGATTCTTTCTTCTTGCACTTTCTATTTTAATTTGGTAGATTTATTTTATAGGGGAATGATTAGTATTTTTTAATTATATACAATTTATTTATATTTTATTTTTTGTTTAATAAAAATTTGATAAATTATTAATTATAATCTAATGAAAGGTCAATATATCACACAGAAAAATCGTATGTAAAAATTGAAGAAAAAAAGAAATAAATATTATTTCTTTCGATGTGATATTATCAAAGTATAAAAACTCGTATGTAAACCCCCGCGGCCAAGTAGCCCACAAATCAATACAATAATAATAATTTTATGGCACGTAAATTATTGGTGAGACTTGTTCGATAACGATTTTTTTATGTTATAGAGTCGTGTAATGTAGTCGACAAAGTTTTTAAAGAAAAAAGAAAAAAATATATTTTAATTAAGCACAATTCAATGTGCTTAATTTTATTTGTAAATACTAATTTAAATAGCATATTCAGAATAACACTTCCTATACTGAAATGCTTCAAAAAATTACATTTAATTTCATGAAACACTGCAATCTCACGATGAATTTTGTATAAAAGCACTTAAGATAAGCTACTAGAAAGAAGAAAAAAAAAGATACTCATTTATATCTTACCTCTACAAATTTCTTAATAAATGAATAAGAAAAAAAACCGAAAAATATACATTTTAAAAAAATTAGTCAATCGAATTACAAATCACAAATTACAATAATCATACTAATTATTTATTATTCTTATTGCCATATGAAAATTAAATACTTTAAAATTCATTATATTCCAAAGTAACTTAGTTTTTTGCCAATACACTTCACTTAACTTAAAACGCATCGACATCGATTCGATTATACGCCGTAATCGCACTTAATAAGTCGCGATCAGAAAACGAAACTGTCCATATAACATTTAAAAGCCACACACACACACACACACACGTACACACACATCAATATATCTTCAATCAGATCGACTGATGAGATAAGCTAGAAGTGATTTAAAGAATAAAAAAAAAAAAAAAATACCGATCTTTATTCATCGTTCGATGTGCAAGGCCACACACCTTCTTTCTTACTTACTAACTCTTATATATATATATATATATATCAACTCACTATATTATATGTGACCCTTTTCATCGATAATTGCATCCTCTTTTTTTTTTATAATTTCAAAGAACATCGTCACGTACCTACTATAGAAAAGCTTCATTACGACAACGTCACGCGAACGATAATTGCTTTCACGAATAATTAAGAGAAAAAAAAGAGTAGAAGTAGAAATTACAAATAAAAGAAAGGAAGAAAATAATTCAAGTAAAAAGAATGGATGATGTGGAGGATGATAGTATATAAGAAAATAACGAAATCACTGGTGAAACATTGATATATGTAAGCCACACATATTCATATACATATATCTATACTAACGGTGTTAATTAAAAATTACATCTTTCTTTCTCTTGAGTTAACGATGAAGAACATGTACGACTCTACAACATTTTTTTTTCTTTTTTTTTAATTTCTCATGGAAAGTAATTTTTCCGCTTTGGTCTATACCTTCTATTTTCTTTCTACATATAGGGTTCTTATCGCTAATAACGAGCGGTAGAAAAGAAAAAGAGAAAAAAGAAGTGGAATACCAAGAGAGAAAAAATAAAGAAAGAGAGAGAGAGAGAGAGAGAAGAAAAATAGCGCTCGCGGACAAAAGGCTCATTTCGCAGCGATTAAAATCTCATAATATCGACGTGGCCCCGTAATTGCGAAAGATTAATGCTCGCGCTATACGAAAGAAGTTGGATATATATGTAGCTATAAGAAAGATGACCAACTATATAAATGTGTGTTGGATAGTATAGTAACATGTATAGATGTATAGTAAAAAGAAAAAAAAAAAGAAAAAAAGTAATTTTACGCGTCTATAGGTATAATATTAAATGTAAGACTTGGTAATGTATATATAGGTAATAGATATAGAGACGTATACTTTCTTTCGTTACTGCGTTGTTTGTGGTTGTGAGAGTGTACTGACCTAGGTGTATATCTTATTCTTACGAACGATTGTTACACAATTTTTATGGCGTGGAAAATAATATGTGTGTGTATTGTGGAATTTTAATAATTGTTGGTATATAAATGAAATGAGTTTTTAGTGTGTGTTTGTGAAATATTATGTGTTGGTATTTGTTTTGATAAGAGATGATCAATTATCAATTAGAATTGATGTTTGGAATAATTAATAATGGATCGTTATTTCGAGAAAAAATTTTTTTTTTTTTTAATGATTTTTGTGTTAATTAGTTACATTATTGTTTCAACATAGATGTTTCTTTATCTTCCTCGTCTTACAAAATCAATACGGGTTTTTTTTTTCTTTTTTTTTTCTTTTTAGTCATCGAATACTTTAGATAAATAGCGTATTTAGTTAGAATTTGACCTTTTCATTTAACGAACTAATCCAAAGAAATACACGTTATGTTTCAAGATCAATTTTAACGTCAGAAAAATAAACACCGTTTTCATGTTTTCTGACGTCACAATGTGTCTGTGTGTCTGTGATATTTCAAAATTTTTCTGTTTCCTTCATTTTCTTCAAGGTTTTTTTTTTTTCTAAGTTTATTTGAAAAAAAAAATTAACAATGAAATTGGATTTAATTTTCTTACGTGTGTTTGATTGTACATGAAAACTGTCAAGGAATATAATAGAAGTATGAAATATTACAAATATATGTTTTAGTATATGGATTTTTGATCTGTCATTCCCAAGTTTTAAAAACCAAACTATATCTACTTGATTAATTTTCATATCAACATCATTGTAATATACCTATCGTTATAAAGAAGCTATCAATTAATCATAATCATCATCATCAACGTAGACCTTGATCATCTTAATAAAATGGATATAAATGCGTGCATAAAAAATAGTGACGTTGAAAATTTAACAAGCGAACTATAATAATTCCTACATTACATCTTCATTTACATCTTTGCAATTGTTGAACATTAATCTCAAGTATATCGTTAATTTTCGTAAAAAAATAAAATAAAATTAAAAAAAAAAGTAAAACGTAAATCTTAGCAATTTTTATCATCTTTACAAAATACCCGCAAGCCATATATTCATCAGAAAAATCTCGCACGTTTATACACACGTACACACACATTAGACTCTATACGTCCGTTCAATTATTCAAACAATTCCAGAAATCTCGTTGATCTCGATATCGAGGAAGTAATTGATTGCAAGTCATATATATATACGTAGTAAGTATAATAGTAGTAACTCGCGTGAAATGACGTCAAACATTAAAACTCAGGGTTCGCGACACCGTTTTTTTTTTCTTCTTTTATTCTTCTTTTCCTCACATTGCCCTTCGGATGACGACGACGAAGTTGTCGCGCGAGTTGTATATTTCGCGTTATCTAATGTCACGTGTATAGCTATATGTATGTATGTATATATACCACAAGAGTCGTGAAAGTTGACTTGGATGTTTAAAACGTTTTTTGGTCTTCCTGGAAAGTCGGTGGTATATACATTATATATGTGTGTTTATGAAACGTGACTCTTTAGTAGAAAGAAATAAAGAAAGAAATGGATGCTGAATAATATATGTGTAGATGTGTATATATATATAATTTGTTGTAGGTGACTTTTTTCTCTGTTGCGTCAGGTGTGTGTTTGAAAATTTTCCTTTGATTTTGTGTATGTGTGTGAGTGTGTGTTAATTAAGCGGGATATTGATATGATACATTCCTAAGAACGATCGAGATTGACGATCGTCAAACTATATCGTTACTGTAATATTATCTCTGAGTCTTATGTAAAATTGCGTTATTTTGTCGAAAGATTTTTTTTTTGAAGACTAAACGTATCATGTTATGAAATTTATCGACAAATAATACAAGATTTTTTTTGTTATAACACTTAAAAGTAATTTCATTTTATCATCATTTTCAAATCACTAATCATTGTGATTAAATGATTAAAAAATTAAAAGTATTGTTAACAACATTATATTAAACAAATCCTAGATTTACGTTTGTCAGGTGTCAAAAGATTAATCTATAATGTTTTGTGTTTGACGATCAGATTTACAATTATTTAAGTCAATATTTACATCTCAATATAATATAATATCAAATTGATAATATAAGCAATGCAAGGAATCACTGGATTTTTATCATTACCACAAAATTAAATCTCATATTTTTTAAAATTTTAAAATTCCAATTAAATTAATCTTTCAAATTATAATCATTAATTGTTATAAAATATTTACAGAGAGATAATTTATCGTTTAACATTTTTGCAAACTTCTATAAATTTATTATTACGTTTCATAACTTTAACACAAATTCTCTTCAAGAAAAATTATTCCTTGAAAATTTTAAAACGATCGATCTTACATTGTTACCATATTTTCTCTCAATAAATTAAATCTTTGCAATTCTGCATAATTTTAAAGTGTATACACATATAAAAATTTGTTTTATACAAGCTTCCAGGCATACAAACTTTTTTGCAAAGCTCATATCTACCATTAAATAGACTCTCACCATTAAAAAAAAAATATATATATATCCAATGACGTCCCATAAATACACGCATTAGCTGGTCAAAAATTCAAAAATCAGCTTGCAGCGGTAAAAACAAATTTTTCTCATTCTCACGATCATAAATAAAATTTTTTTAAAAAACCCTTCGCTGACCGACGATCTCAAAACGCATATATTCTTCTCTCCTCTTGCTTTATCCTTCCTCTATACGTTACATAGTGTCTATAACATCCCGCTTCCGCAAGTTCAAGATAATGCCCAACCTGTTCCGCTTGCTATCTTTCTCTTTACTTCTATATACATATATCACTATATAGTGTTCGTTTTGCCATCTCGCTCTTGTATTCGCCTATAGAGTTTGTGCGCGCAGGCACTACTATCCAAAACCCGTTTTTCGCGCTCTAGCTTATGTATATACATGTATGTATGTATGTATGTAGAGTATTGACTGCGACGTGTGTCGACGAACTTTGTGGCAATACTGGTGTGAGGCATGACTTGTATAGAACTTTTTTTTTTTTGTTTTTTGTTTTTTTGGTTGAGGATAGGTTTGCTACGTGGGTTCTTTTTTTTTTTACAATAGAAAGATGAATATTTTTTGGTGGTATCCAAGATATCATCGCTTCTTTTTATGGTTGGTGGATAAGATAAACTTGAAAATGTGAGATCATTAAAAAGGCGTGATTTTTGGTGACGAAGCTTTTTTTTTTGTTTATAAATTAGTATAGGCCTTATTTTTTCTTTTTATGTTGTTATTGTGTTTTTAGAATTTTATTGGGTTATTGATTTTGAGATAAAGTTGTTAATGACGATTGCTGAGACTGTAGTTTACAATACAAACCAATAGCGAACTCCTTTTTCTTTAGAAATTTTATTAAAATAATTTTTTTAACAAATTACAAATTAAAAATAAATAAATAATCAACAACCTATAAAAGAAATCAAGCCTAATGATTTTGGCATTTTTTTATTTTATAGGTAGTGCCTAGAAATAATAAATACAAGCTGATATCTAAACTGGTAAGCTCAAGTATATTGTATGAACGTACCTACAATATATAAGTGTAATGTGTGTGCGTGTATAGTACACACCTATATAACAAAATTGCACCCCTCACAATTTCTCACACACATATATACATACATACAGCAATATGAGCACATATCAAAATTCAATTAGTAATTGACATTTTCGCCGCAGGCATGAAAAAAAATTCGTTTAAACTCGATTTTCAGATAGTAACCCGCTGTCAGACGGTCACGTAGCGATCGTTGATAATTTCGTTTTTTTCACACACACACGTTTCATACAGTTTTAGTGTTTTAGTGTGTGCCAATATAGTTTTACACTACACTGGATATAAATAAAATCCCAGACGTTTCGTTATTACTCAAAAAGAAAGAAAGAAAGAAAAAATAATTGAAAAAAAAAATTTATGAATAAGAAGACAAAAGAGAGCGAAAGATTTTTTAGTATGTATACGTTGTGATGGTGGTGTGGCATCATAAGTGAGTGATAAAAAGAAAAAGGAACGGAAATACGAGACGACAAGTAGCAAGTAGACTTGAGTGTGTGTCTGTGTGTGTATAATATCGCGATTTCAAACAAAGAAACTTACGAACATGTGTCTTTCCTTTCCTTTTTTTTTTTTGTCTGGGTTTACCTTTTTTTTCTGACCAATCTTTATTTACTGATTCGAGGATTAAACTTCTATACCCTGCATATAAATGTGATCTTGATATTTTTTAAAATTACAGTTTAAATTAATCAAAATATATAGCTAATATAAATTGACTATTTGTTAAATTATAATTAGCAACATAAGAAAAAAATAAACACATTGTTATATCAACAAATATTTTAATTTTTTACTCGTATAATATTTATAACTAGTTTTCGAAATAAAATCGATACAGTCATAGATACAAAACAATTTCAATAATATAAGCAACAAAACTAAAGGAAGAAAAAAATTTTCTTTTCAATCCTTAATATAAAATAGATCTATCCTAGTAAAACTGATACCATCAACCATCATTATCCGATGAAAATCTATCTGTTATAAAAAAAAAAATTACCTTCAATACAAATCCACACATCCACAATAAAAATTAAATTAGTTAATCTCAGTGCGTAATAATTATCATTCCCAAACATAACAATAACATCAGCTCATCCTCATACTACTTATGATTTTTAAAAAAAAGCAAAATACGCAATTAGTAGTCTACAGATACACATATCCATTCCTTAAAAAAAAGCAGTTTTATTTCTCTCTTCTACTTCTCTTTCTCTCCCTTGATATACAGTAACACAAAGTCAAGTCCAACGTCCGCTATATCTTTAATTCGAAGCAACGTTTGCTTACTCTCGTATTACTCACACATACACATACACACACACAGACACAAACCATAATACAGGTAAGTTCTGAACGACGTTGAATAAAAGTGGAAGTGGATGACCTTAGGAGATCCGTGACTGAAAAGCTAAAAACGATATCTTTCGAGAGAGAGAGAGAAAAAGAAAGAGATAGAGAGATATCCGGCGAATGTGTCTTTTATACTACCGCAACTGAAAAGCCTTAGGGGGATAAGACTTGTGACTTTAGTATACCTACGTCACAGATACTATGCGGGTATATGTGTATGTATATAGACACTCTTCCGTATTGTGTGTATCTATATAGATTTTTTTGCGTTAACTTATATATACTATATAGGTATATATTTATGTGGCTGACGATGATTTCCCGCTCTTTTATCAAGGATTTTTCAGTCAGTTAGTATATGTACATACACGTGTGTTGAGATATATAGAAGGCGATAGTCGCACGTGCGTGTTTCGGTTTATATTATATTATATATACGCGTCAGGTGTGTTTGACACAGGAAATTGAGGAAGGAGTAGAGGAGGGAAGATGAGAATTTTTTTTTTTTTTGGGGAGCTTGCACGTGATCGGAGTATACCTATAGGTTGAATAGCTGTTAAATGGTTTTTGGTATGTATGCGGGTAAAGAAAATATATTTTTTTGGTTTTAATATTTAGATTTTTTTTTGTTTATTTTTTTCTTTAAATTAATTTAATTTTTCTTCAATTTAAATGGTTTTTTTTTTATAAAACTAATGATTCGATAATTTTTATATGTACGTATTTGAGAAAAAAGTATTATGTACAGATAATATGCAAATTAAAAAAAAAAAAAATTGTTTAAGTTCGTATAATTATTGATTATCACATCATTATACATTAAACTTGAAAGAATTTTTTTTAAATCACATTAAAAATTAAAACAATATAAAAAACGGAAATCCGCATTATATAAATAATACATACTTTAACTCGCTCGTGTGCATATTATACACGTGTGTCATACACCTGTTTACCAAAATTTTTTATTACTATTTTTTTATTATTTTTACACTATACATCACGAGCTTTTCCATTTTTTAAATCACCCAAACACGCACATCCGCGATCATCATCATAATTATAATCATATTTTATAATTCAAAAATAAACTCTCCGATACGATCTTTTAATTTTTCGTCTATATCGTAATTTTCTTTATTCTCTACTTGAATTTTTTTTCCGCTTATTACAAAAAAATAAAAAAATACAGCCCATTTGTCAAGTATCTATCTATCGCACGTGTACATAAATGTGTATATACCGTATATATGTATATACTCACATAATATATCGCTTGAAAACATCCATTGTGTTACACATTTGATTTGCGTATTCAACTCATTATATATATAGTGAATCACTCACTCAATATACGTAATTTTTTTCTGTATTGTATTTTTTAATGTTTGTTAATCTTTTCAACATTACGGATATAACTATCACATAAAATATACTTTTGCGTCGTTACAATACACACAGATACACATAACGTCACGCGATTTAAGTTTATAAACGAAGCCATACACCTTCTATCTTCTTTTTATTTTTCATTATTATTATTATTATATTTTTATCAAGGGCGCCACATAAATACAATAACAGTTATAAAACTAAAATTTGCGATTAAACGTACGTGTACGTGTCATCATCATCATACTTACGACTATATACCTATGTACGGATAATAAAGCATCAGGTTGAGCTTTTGAATAAGAGAAAGATATAGCTGTTTTGGTTGACGATAAGCGATAACGAGTCATTCAATTCTATTGTCGCTTTTATGTAGGTGTATATAATAAGTGTGTTTAATCGTACGTACACGTGAATTACGTCAAAAGTAGACTTGTTTTTGACTATACGGGATTAACGATAACGGAATAAAAAAAAACAATGAATATATTAATACTGCGTAGTATACGAGTATAATCAATTTCATTATTTTTTTTTTCTACATTATATTTTATGTATCTTAATTTGTAATTACATTTACAATTGTCATTAACAATTTATTAATTTTAATTCAAATGTCAAATAAGTCTTAGAAATAAAAAAAACAAAAAGATTGAAAGATTAATACGTACTAATCTTGATAAGAGTGTATTTCTTAAGTGCCAACATAATAACAGCTTTTCGTATAACTGGCAATTTTCATAAAGTAGTAATGTCAAATATATCCTTTTACCACCTATACTTGTTATATCTAACTTCAGACTATCAAAACTAGTCTATTATTAAACATTTATGAAAAACACCTACCAAGTATTTTCTTTTTATTTTATTTTGTAAAACATGAAAGTTGTTTATCCAAATACCATTACTTTTACAATAACCAATTTCAATGTGTTTATAAAGCAAAAAAAAATTTTAGTAAATCTTACACCAAATCTGATAATCGCAAAGTTTATAAAAAAAAAAAAAAAATTATTATACACGTGCTTACAATTGGTGTACCTTCAAATCATATAAATCAATCGATCAATCCGTTCGCTCACCTTCAAACAAAAATCAATCCCTCCTAACTATAACCTCGACCATTCCGTACATACATCACCTTTCTTAATTCTCTCATGCAATCTCATTCAGCAATAATCAAAATCTAAAAAAAATAGAAAAAATTAATAATAATAAGAGATAGTCGTGACTTAACAATTACAGAATACATTTTAAGATATAGATATATACTTATACTTTAGCCAAATATCAGTCTGAGAAAAAGTCATCTCGAGCTTATATGTACGTCTACACGTCTTAAGATATAATATTATATATTTATGTATATATACACACTACGTGTTCACGGTCACGTAGTCTCAGCGACAAGCTTTGATTAATCCAAACTCGATATGAGACACTCTCTCGCTTATATGTATAGAGGTATATCTTTATGTGTGAATATATATGTACACACAGAATAGTCAGTGTTGGATTTTTTTTTTACGTATATACATATATATGCATCCTTGACACTCACTTCTGCGCACAAAACGGGTTTTTATTGCGAGCTACTTTCTGCCTACTTTTAATGTTTGTTGCACTTTTTTTTTTTCTTTTTTTGGTGTGTATTTTTATTTGGAGTGAAGTAGTAAATGTGATGAAGCTTGATTTTATGAATGTGTTTTGTTGGAAGATATAGTGTGGTAGATAAAATTTTTTTTTTTTAATTTATTATGGTGTGGATGCATGTAATGTTGAGGTATGAATATGTTATTTTTGGATTTCAGTTTATTTACGTAGAGATGCATATTCTTATTTTTTTGTTAGGTTTTATGATGATATTTATTTGAAAAAGAGTTATTTAGCAATTGTGTCTTTGTTTGAATTATGATGGAATGAATGGGTAAGTTGGATTAAATATAATATAGCTTTGTTTACTTATTGAACCAAGGTAAATAAATACATTTTTTTGTAATTTCAATTTGTTTATCTACTTATTTTTACTGAAAAATTTTAAATTTATAAAAAAAATTACTTTAAACAATTATAAAAAAATCAATAAAAATTATTTAATCAAATAAAAACTGTAAATTATTTTAAGACAATCAAATTTCATCGTATAATTATTCATCCAACAAAACTAACTATATCCGCGAATATTTATACGAACAATTCAAAACAAGGAATCCGTTCAAAAGTATTAAAATTCCGCACCACAAACATATACGCAAATTCACCACGAGAATATATTCATATTCGAACCGCATACTAAAATAGCTTTATATTCACCGTACACGTACCTACCCCTCAAATTTACCAATCATAAAAAGAAACTTTTTTAACTGTGTTTTAGACCATGAATTCGACTAATTTTTTTTTTCATTCATCAAATTACACACGTAAAACTAATCATCAATGAAAAAAATCGTAATTTCTCAGTAATTGAAATTAACCAAACACTAAATTATCATTTTAATTTTCCAGACTTTAAATTCGTTAAGAAACTAATTTCTTGAACGTTAGACTTAAATAAAATGTAATATCAACATTGAGATTATTCTTTCTCAAAATTTTCTTGTCACGTGCACATACGTATTGTGACGAATGACCAGTTTTATTATTGAGATAGACGTATACTTGCGAGATGTGCATGATTTATCCGACTGTTAAATCTTGGAGAAGCGATTGTCGATAATACGAAATTTATCGTTTATATAAACCAAGGTTTATTCGTGATTTATATTAAATAGAATAAGAATATTCAACTTGGAAGATTTCTGTGTGTGTGTTTTATACAATCTTATTAATATTTTGACAGCTAGTCGTCATCAATTTGTCATATATTGTTTTTTATTATTATCGGGATATATGTCGAGTGGATGTTTTTTTTCTTTTTTAATGTCCTTTTTTATTTTATTTTATTTGAAAAATATTTAAATTTATGCAATATCATTGCTTCTTTTTTTCTATTTCTTCTTTTGCTTGAGGATATATTTAAAAATACTATTTTGATGTAAATACTAATTGCACATTTTCAATTTATATTGATCTGATTACTTCAAATTGCAGATTTGATCTTCATTGTATTACCTGTACTTATTTGTAATCTTACGTTAATACGTAACTATGAAAATTATTCTATAAAAAAAAAAAAAAAACACAATCTTTCAAAAGCCATAAACTCTATTTTTTTTTCTTTCTGTCTACACTATCATAAAAAATTAAATATTATTTGTCTCTACTATTACAAACAACAATTATATGCTATTTCATAATAAAGGTTATCTGCTGCTACCACGTGTATATTGGTTCCTCGTACAAATAAAGATAAAAAAAACAACAGCGCATAATTAAGCAAATTAAAAAAAAAGTTAAAAAAAAAAAAATGAAAAAGAATCGTAAGGAAGCTATGAATTTATAGTTTATTTCAATGTATACCAGAGAATATCATATACATATAATATATTTTCAATAGTTAAAAAAACACAACGGTTATATTTACGCAATATAACGTCATAAAATTTGCAAGCTTATGATGCACGTGTATTAAAATAAGGAAGAAAAAAAAAACATTTTTATCATTTTGCACACGCGTATGTGAGAGTGATGTAAAGATTTCTTAGTTCAAGAAACTTGTCCATTGTAAAAAACGATAAATTACATTGTCTCTCATGGACACCAGAGCAATCAGCATCATAAAAGAAAGAAAGAAAAAAATCAGTAATATGCATGCTATATGAAATTTTTTCTCTTTATACAACTACATCTATAAACCACAAATTATTTCAATCGTAACTATCAAAATTTTGTTTTCCCAATCATTTGATCTTCATAAAAACATCTTTTATCAGACACAAAAAAAAATACATAAATTCGCTATAATAAAAAACAAAAAATTTTGCTAATAAAAAGTAAAAAATACAAGCAGGTGTCACAACCACAATAAACCGAAAGAGAAAGTAAATATATACATATACCCATATAAGTCCTACCGTTCCAAGGTAACTATATATCAGGAAAACGAATATAAGCAAAAAGAAACAATTTACGCGTAAGAAAATAAAAAAAAAAATAGCTATATACGTCAGCAAGTGTGCGGAAAAAGAGACGCGCGTACGCTGTTAGAATATAATATATGATACATACAGGTGATGCAGGTGGATGCTTTTTTATCATTAAGGATATATAGTAGTTAAAGCCGTTATAGTCAGCTGTATATATATATATATATATACCAATAAGAAATGACGTATACGGAGGTGATGTATATATCGGTTGGTAAGAGAAAAGCAGTTGTGATCTTGCCCTTGGTATATATTATATGGCTGTTTCGTATGTACAAAGCGATATGTATATATGTATAGAAGCGATAGCTTGAATTTATACGTTTGGATTTTAAATGTTTCGTTGTGAGTAAGACTTTGTGTGTTGACGTAGTGGGAATTTTTTATATGAAATTTTCAAAGTGTATTTGACTATATAGACGTGTATTATTTTTTGATTGAGGTTTTTATATTGTGTTAGCTAATTGTTGTATAGATTTTTTTATGAGGATTGAGTAGGGTATTGTGGTCAATGTTTCTTTTTTTTTTTTTTAATAATGTATTGATTGATGATATCTTTGTATGTAGCCTTGATGATTTAGTTGGGTGATTGGGGATTGGAATGGTATTGTGTGTGAAGGAATGAATTTAGTATAGTCATTGGATTTATAGGTTTAGATGAGTTTATCAAGTAAATGATCTTACGAATAATTTTTAAATGTAATTTTTAAGTAATAAAATTTACTAGAAATTTAAGATATGACAACAATTATTTTGTATTTTATTTTAACATGAAAATGACCATGAATTTTATTTAAAATAAAAATTAACAACCGTATAAAATGCTAAAACAAATTGTAGCGTAAAGTGGAAGCAAAGACCTTGTTATGTAATACAGTGCTTTTTTTTTTAAATTGCTCAAATATCGTACCGTTAAACAATTTTAGTCCTCAATGCATAGATGCTATAGTCATATATATTTGAATAGAATTTTAAAAATAAATATTAAAATATCAATAATTTTACATGATTTCTTATATTGATAAAATTTTTAATCAATTTATTTTTTTAAATTTGAAATGTAATAATATTGTATTTTCTTATTATTTTGTTTCAGGTTTCTATGAACGAGCCAACTTTCAATATATTGTGGATGGGCAACCATCCAAAGCCGGATGTTCTCCGTAATCTCTTGCCTTATCAAAAAGTGAACCATTTTCCGAGGTATGTACAATACAAATATATTCTATTGTTGAAAATAATATTGGATAATTCCTGTTTTTATTAAATGATCTTAATTATTTTAATTGCTGGCAGGTTACCAAAATTTTTCGAATTATTTGTTATCTTCGTACTTGCTCATTAAAATTCATTAAATTTCGCTTCGTTTTATAATTAAATTCCTGGATTATTCGACAAAATTAATAAATGATATTTTTAAAAATAAAATTTTAAATCAATATAAATTATATTCGCTACGGAAGTAATAGCAACGTATTTCTGTTTTTATTATATCTCAATCAATTGAAATATTAAAATAAGCAATGAATAAATATTGCTTAATTTCACGAATAAAATTGCTATCACGTCAACAAAATCAGTAGTCGTAAATATTTTGAAAACAAAAAAGAAAGGAAAAATATAAAAATGCTAAAGCAAAATTTTTAAATGCACAACCTTGACTTAACGGCCCAAACGTTCCGGCACTTTTACGACCCAACAATTTCTCCTCTCTCTCTCTTACATTTCCTCAACTCTATATCCCATAAACTTTACTTTCATTTGCAACAAAATTTTATTTCTTTTTTCACACAAAACAAAAATAATATTCACCTTAAAATTTTCAAAATAAAACTAAAAAAAAATCTATAAATATATGACTAAACAGATCATACGAGATAACACGAAAAGATCGTCTTTACAAGAACATCGAAGCAATGCAACGTAGCAAAGGTGCTCGAAATCTTGACTTCATACCACAGACTTATCTACTACCGAATGAATCCCGCGAATTGCTGACCGCTCATTTTCGATATCGTGGACCATGGATTGTCAAACCAAAGGCTAGCTCGCGTGGACGTGGTATTTACATCGTTAATAGTGTAAGATTTTAATTTATGGTGATATACCTATATATAGGTTTATGTTTTAATGAGTTTGTTTGTATGTTATTGTTTGTAATTATTATTGATGGAGATGTTTTAATTTTGGGATTTTGTGTTAGTTGGTTTTTTTTATTTTTTTTTTGAAAAGTAAAGGATAAAGTTAGGTTGGTGGAGAATGGTAAAATAAATTTGTAATAAGGTTATGAATTTTTTTTTATTGTTGATGGTTACAGTAAATCTAAATAAAAATTTTAATAAGGTCGGTTCATTTGATTTTGCAGATATAATAAAACAGCGTTCGACAGACTGTCAATTAAATAAAAATAAAAATTATGTGTCAATTTATTTTATTGCATTTACTTTTGTTTGTATTTTTTTTTAATGTTTGAAAAAAAAAGGAAAACAATTTATGTAACAGCAGTATTTTAGATAGCATTACAATTTTTTAATTGTTTAGCCAATTTACAAAACTTTAAAGTCCATTAAAACATAAAGTTTTTGCTATTCGTGTCAATGTCGATAAATATATATTTTAGTACTACTGTGTATTAATTCTTGTAAACTTAAATTATATAATAAAAAATTACTAACTTTACGAATTACTAGTGAAACAAAGGATTAAGTATTCAAAATTATTTAAGTCACGTTATTTTCAAATAATTTTCTATATAAATTAATATTGAACAATATCATCTTATTGCAAACAATCTCATACAAACAATTCAAAATAATCAAAAATTAACAAAACAATTAAACAACAATAAATAAATCCTTTAGCCAGAAAAAATCTTAACGGACGAATCAGTAATCGTAGCTCAGTACATAAACAATCCTCTACTAGTGGATGGACACAAATGTGATCTAAGGCTGTACGTTGCCGTAACGAATTACGATCCACTACTGATTTATTTGTACGAAGAAGGTTTGGTCAGATTCGCGACTGTTAAATACGATGGTGGTAATCAGTATGTTTGGAATCCGTGTATGCATCTTTGTAATTACAGTATCAACAAATTTCATGTCGATTACGTCAAGTGAGTTGCTTTTTAACATCTTTTGTTTTAATAAATGTAGATTTCTTTTTTTTCTTTTTATTTAATGTAAAAAAATTTGTATAATATTATAGAAGCGAAGATCCAGATGCAGAAGATGTCGGTCACAAATGGACTTTATCAGCATTACTCAGGCATTTACGATCGATTGGTCAAGATACGGAATTGTTAATGCAACGTATCGAGGATATAATTATTAAATCCGTACTTGCTACCGCATCAGGAATAATTAGTGGCATTAAACAATTTGTCAAGCATCCCGATACTTGCTTTGGTAATAATAACAATAATAATATTCAGATAAATTCATTGAATTATTTTTTTTTTTATTTTTGTTAGAAAAAATTTAAATTTTTGCTGATAGATTAGTTGGTATTTTAATAAATAAGCATGTATTTGTGCGAAATAAACGTATTTTATTTTTTAAATATACGATGAGATTGAAGTGATAATTCGAGGATAAGTGGATAATTAGAGATGTTTTGAGATACGGAAAAGAAATAAGTGTTTTCAATGATTAGCTTTGATGGTGCAATGTTTGATATTGGTAGATACGTTAATGTTTATTTTTTCATTAAACAGTATTTTCTGTTTTTTAATTTTCTATCTTTAAGTAAATATTTTTGCAAGAATTTATTGCAAAATTAAATTTTTCTCTTTTTTTTTAAATAGCGATCTAAATATTTCGTAATATTACTAATAAAATTTTTTTTATAATGTTGATATCATAACTTTAAAATTGTCAAATTCGCGATACCATCCATTACTTTCAATTTTATCTTCTTAAATTACATTCCAAACTTTTGAGCTGTACCTATATTGTTATTTAAAAATGACATCAACTTATACTAATATCTCAATATATTATCAAAATCAAATACTAAAATTCATAAACCTTATTAAAATTATTATTCCAATCCAGAACTTTTCGGTTTCGATATCCTGATCGACGATACATTAAAACCATGGCTACTGGAAGTTAATCTCACACCGTCCCTGGGTTGTGACTCACCGCTGGACGTAAGAGTCAAATCTGCCCTAATTGCTGATTTACTTACTCTCGTTGGAGTACCAGTTGTCGATCCAATTCTAAGGCCAAAAAATACAAATGTTAACAAATCCGTTAATCCTGTTAAACGCATGTCTAGCGTGAGTTTTATTACATATTCTTTTTTTTTTATATATATTTTTTTATTATTTAATTTTAATTATTTAATATTGAATTTAAATATAGTGTAGAAGAGTACATTCGGCTGAGACTCTTAATCAAAAAAAGAAGACTGCCACTAAAACGAGTATTAATAATAAATCCGGTCTAAGTGCAGAACAGCAACGTATATTAGCATCTGCAAAAGCTCAATTTGAACGTCGAGGTGGTTTTGTTCTTATATTTCCGAGTCCTAAATCATGGGAATTGTATTCGCAGTATTTAGGTAATAAAAAAAATTATTTTATTTCTATTTATGAAATTATATTATTTGGAAATTTAAGAAAATCTAAAATGATTGGTATATGTAGATCCAGTGACTGGTATACCGATAGTGTCAGATCCATTGGGTCCAGGTCGAATACAACTGACACCCACCACAAATCACAATCTTATGCTGCACGAGCAATTGTTTCCAGCTGCAAGTCGTTTGGCAGGATATATTATTCCGGATGCTAAGTTGGATAGACTGTCAAGGTAATTTGAATTAATTATGTATAACATATGAAATAAATAATAATTAAATTCACTTTTTTTTTTAAACTTTAGTTTGCTAATAATTAAAAAAAAAGTATTGTGTGAAAAAAAAAAATTCTTTTTAATGAAGCAAGATTTTTACAGGTTTGAAAGGTACGAAAGAGCATTGGTGAAAGGTCACAAGCAGAGTTTAGATCGTAACGACAGTAAGGAGGACATAGATACCGATACGCACAAATACAAAGCTCAAGTCATGCAAATGATGCACGAAGGAAATAAATTAAGGTACATATATACACACTTATATTATAATCATAAACTCTCAATGTTTATTGTATATTACCTTCATATATTTAAATGTTTAATACTATATACTTGTATATTATAGAAACTTTCTCAAATTGCTATTTTGTTATTTACAGTCCAGGAGAAGCAAGAAAAGCCTTTGGTTTATATTTAGGTCATGTATTGCGTAAAATTTCACAGCAAAATCCTGACTCTGTATGCTGCGATCTCGTATCAAAGTTTCTCCAACAGTCGGCCAGTAATTTGAGAACACCATTTTTATTCACTGTATGTTAAGATAATCTTTTTTTTTTATTTATTTGATTTTATAATTTTTTTTAATTATTAATGATATATTATAAATATTTTATTGCAGTTGCCAAATAGTAAATTGGGTGATAAAGATAGAGCTGCTGTCACAGCCAAGCAATTATCAGATTTTCTTTATCTTTACAATAGAGAAACTGATCTTTATGCAGATAGCGTTGATAGACCAAGAACCGTGCCGAATAGACTTTTTCAAAAATTTCTTTTATCTGCCAGGTACGTTGATTTTATTTTCTTCATATCAAAAACAATATAAAATTTTACAAAAAACATATTAATTTTTTTTTTAAAATTACAGCGAGGAGGATCTCGACGACGTACTTATACTACAAACGAAGCTCTACAATTGCGCTCATACTTTTCTAGGCCGAAGTGGTTTTGCCGGTAGTTTACGCGGTTCAAATTTATTGGGCTCGTTACCACATATCACCTCGAGGGTGCATATCAATGCAACAGCCGCGGAACAATGCAAGTGCAATCAAACTAACGAACGATCGTCAAGCAAAGTTGCTAAAGCATAGCTTATCGATTTATCCGCGATTATTATTTTATCAAACGCTACTTTATTGTAATCTCCGAAGTCAAATTTTAGTCTAAGCGCGCGAAATACAGGTCAATTATTTTTATTGGCCTAAAATATTAACGAGTTTATGATTGTAAGGAATATTTATGAGCCTTCGAGAATTAATAATTTGAGGCTGCTTGGTACGGCCTGTGTATATTACTACGATGATGCACAAAATTTTTCAGCTCTCTTTGGGGGGTTTTACGAAAATGCATGATTTATATAGCCCTTACAAAGGAGCTCAGTCAATCTATCACTTTGTATTATCTATTGCGTTTTAACGTGTAATTTTATGTTATTATTTTTTTTTGCGAGACAAAAATTTATTTATTTATTACATGTGATCTTTGTTTTTTTTTTTGTTTAGAAAAATTTTTGCGTACATTTTGTTGTCGACAGTATTTTTAAGATGTCTGATATTATATATGATATTAGTCAATTTTTTAAATTTATGTGTGGTAAAAAGCGTACCTGCGTCGACGTTTTTTTTCTTTTATTTTTTTATTAAAAATTGTACTTATAGAGTCGACATGTTTTATTGTAAATTTAAGTATTTTAAGTTATTCTTTAAAAATTTTGCATTTAAAAACTTTCTTCATTACTATGATCTGCTTGAAAATGATAAAAACTTTGATAATTCTCATTTCTCTCTAATCTTAGATTTAAAAAAAAATGAACTAAATTTTATCAAGCTCTCTTAAAAAGTAAAACAGAAAAAAAATTTTTGCCAATACAATCTCTCATATTTAAAAAATTATTTATATCAAACTTATATTTCAAATAATAAAACTAAAATTGTATAAATGAGAATAAATAAATAGGCTCTGATAGCTCTAATAATTTTGTAAAACGAGACAAAGTAAAATAAGAAATAAGCGATGTATCTGATTTTATTTTAGTATGCTTATTCAGGCATTTTTACAATTAAAAACTACGTCCAGTACTACTTGTGGCTTTTTATGCTTTTTTTTTTAAGTTTGCTGCTAAATCGAAGAAAGTGAATAAATGCAACTACTTTCTTTTATGATGCGATTGGCATAAACACGCGCATTTAATAGCTGATTGGCTGGCACTAATTCAGCAAAGTCAAGATTTGAAATCGATAATAATTGCCTCCATCCACTTCATTCCGTCTGGATATTAATTTTGTGAGTTACCGGCTAGTGGAAGTAATACTAAATGCGTCCGTTATTAATTTATTGCAACAAAAAAGCGAGTATTGTCCAAGCGAAATATTTTTTTAAATGTATTCATTTATTATTATTTTTTTAATTACTCAAATAAATAAGAAATGTTTCATTAACAGATTTTTGTTTGATTTTTTTTTTTATGTAGCTCTTTGTGTAAAAGAAAAACCATTGAAAAACATAGTAAAGAGTTCTTATTTTTTGCAAAAACATTGTCGTTTATTTAAAAATGTCTTAATTATAAATGTAACAATTTTTTATTGCACAATTACAACGCAACATTATGATCATATAATATTATAAAAAGAAGCTTTAAAAATCAAGTTCAACATACCGATGATATGAAAAGCCGTTGATCTTTTAATATTATTATAGTGATACCACTGCTATTTCAAAGAATATTAAACCTCTACAACGACCACGCTTA
Source organism: Leptomastidea abnormis (assembly GCA_030522805.1). NCBI lineage: Eukaryota > Metazoa > Arthropoda > Insecta > Hymenoptera > Encyrtidae > Leptomastidea > Leptomastidea abnormis. The sequence continues at coordinate 25,731 of JAPYZE010000849.1, forward strand.
AACTTAGTAGTAAACGTATAGAGCAAAAAGCTAAGGTAATAAAAGAAACAAACGACCTTGTACACTATTATTTTATACGAAGTAAACGTGTACTTAATGGTAATAAACTTTGGACGCTCTCAATTTTTATTCTTATGAGGGTTAAAATAAAAGAAGCCCATAATCAGTGATTATAAAGTGAAGCGTCTATAATGAACTATATATTTAGCGATAACAATTTACAATATCAATAATGAACAAACGAATTGATCGGCTTAACGTTTTTTAGCTTGGACTAGGTATATGTAATAAATGCGCGCGTGCGAGTTTTTAGATAGCGTTTAAAATAGTATTTTCCACGAGTACCTCGCAACTCGGTGTGCAATAATATATAAAAATAAATGAAATAAGTGACGTGCATATTGGCGTTAATAACTTTCAGTAAAACTGTGATGCTGAGAGTAACGAATAAAAAAGCCTGTATGTGTACGTTTGTGTGTATGTGTGTGGGTGTGCGGACGATTTACGTTTTTGAATGTGTGTACATACAGAAACAAGTGAAATCGTTAAAAATAATTTTGTAACTTGTAAAAGGTAATTTTATATAAAATAGTATGTGATCAAAATATAAGTCCGGTGTCGTTAGCACAGTGATATGCGTTTGTGAGTTATTTGATTAAATTTAATTGTTTTAGAAAACGGGTTTACGTGTTATTGCTTGCATTTTTTTATGATTGTTTGTTTTTAAGTATTTTAAATGATTGGTATTATTGTAAACAGTTTTACTTTTCTTTTATATAACAAATTTTTTTTATAAGTTTATGAAAATTTTATTATAATTTTGTATTGCAAGTTATAAATTTCTTGAAAAAAGCCATTGATTTTTTATTATTATAAGAAAGGTGTTTCTGTAAACTGCCGTTTTCCTGTTGATATACGTATACGATTTTCGTATTAATTGCATTTCTCTGTATATTTATTGCATATAATTTAAGTCTATTTTTGGTGTACCGCGATCAAGCAAGAAACCATTAATATAAGCTTTGATTGTATGATTCTGTGTTCATTTATGTATACTAATAGATTAATTAACACGCTTATCACGTGAACGTTACTTTGTGTTTTCTATTAGAACTTAAGTATTTTTGAAAATTATCAACTTAATAATTGGATTTAATTACACTTTCTATTAACTGCTTTCGCACAATATTGCGCGTTGTTTACGATTAAAAATAACAATTGAACATTTATATTTTTCGCAATTTTTGGTATAGATTACAAGAATTGTACTTGAAAATGAGAATTTATTTTTGTTAACAGTTTGTACAGTAAAACCCTTTTTTTTAGATAAACGCTAAAGATTGAAAAAAGAAAGAACTGGTGCTAATGAGCAAGAGTAAATGTAACAATGTTGTCGGCCATTTGCTCGAATGAAAACGTTGCATTATTTGCTGTATAAGAAAGGTACGATGGCCAATTAAGTGCGACTTGTAAAAGTAAATATAACAGAGCGAACGCCAATTTTTCCATTTTACCTGTGATCTTTATAAAAGAAAAAAGGTGATGATAATGACGAAGAAGTTAATATTGTGTCTAATCTGCTAGTCAGCATTAAAAGCGACATTTTTGTTGTTTCTTGAACTTCGCGTTCGTTTTAATGTTCTCGTTCCGGTGCTAATTTAGGAATGGCGTTTTCGATAAAACGAATATATTTGTCACAACGGTGCTAAGATCAAATGACCGAAGTCAGAATTCAATAAGCAATTTTGCTAAGTGCAAGTTTATAATTGTTATATTGACGATAAACAAGCGTTTATTACATAAATACTATTTACATACGTTTGTACGATGAGAAATGTTGTTCTGACTATTGTACAAGAAGAAAAAAACTATGCCTTTTTTAGTATAAGAAAGCTCTTGCTTAAGTAGCTTGAGTGATAAGCTAAGAAAGCTTAGTTTTTTCAAAGAATTTGAAAGCACTAAATTGTTTGATAATTTATTAATTCAATGCTTATTAAGCTTCAATTGATTCTATGTACACAGCAAGTTAAAAAAAAAAAATAAAAATAAATTTTATTTTTTAGATTCTTTATGGAATTTATAATAAATACTTTTATGATCAGTGAGAATTAAAATTTGAACAATTCTACTGCTTTAATTTGTTTAAGTTTTATTAGCAATGTATAAAATCTATAATACAAAAATGAAATAAATTGATAGCGCCTAATACTAAAACATATTTTCCCAATTGTATCAATAATATTTTAAACAATGAAAATAAATTAAATAAGCAGAGTATTCCTGTATTTTCTTGAATTTTATTTTAATTAATTGCTAATTATTAATTTCATATCAAAATTAGAAGTACCAAAACTATTTTAATACACTAAAATTTCCATTAATATTTTGCACAATTTTTTTACCCTACGTTGTTTTAATTTTCAAATTTGTAAAGACCAAAACAGTGAGTACCAATAAATATTACTTTTTTATCATAATCTTCTTATAAACTATCTTAGTAATGACTTATAATAAAAAAAGAATTTTTTATTATATGTCATTAGAAGTCCAGTAGTGTCTTAAATAGTTTGAAAAAAATTTCAATTCTTAAATAGCAGACTTACGTTTTTTTATTTTAGCATAATCGATGAATAAGTTAATTTTTATTTTTCCAGCTCTAATAATTTAAATCAATAAAAAAAAAATAAAGAGAAATAGGTGTTATTTTATAAGTAACAGCAAGAAAATCGCACGTAAAGCCGTATAGATATTAAGTAGATGCAGCTCGGTGTGGTCAGACACATTTCTTCTTATACCATGACTTAAAATTATTATAATAAAAATATTCACTTAGATCTAAACTTCTTTTTTTTTATTTTAAGAATTTAAATTTATTACTTTATTTATCATATAAATAATATTATATTTTACGGTACAATTATAAATATTACATAAATATTTTTTTACATGTGGACTTTTCGTAAATTTTTTCATTATATTTAGTTTCGACAGAGAAATTTATGAAGAATTAAATATACTACTATTTATGACTCTTCTGTAAACGATGAAAATACTGTTATGTAAGATACTGTTGCTCTCGTGAGCTGTTGAAAAAAAAAAAAAAATTAATTCAAATTCAATATAAATGTTGATTAAATCATTAAAAAAATAACAAAATACCGATCCAAAATTGGCAAGATTCATAATGTACAATCCTCCAGCCGTCAAAACAAAAGGTTTCTTGGTTCTCATCATCATAAATATTAGAAGCTTTCGTGTTTCTATTGGTAACTGGTACCATTCGTTCGTGTATCTAAACAAACATTGACATAAATTAACTTTTCTTAAATGAAATTGATGCTTAAATTTGTCTTATAATATTTAAATTAAATTACGTATTTTCGTAAAGTTGGTCGCTCATGGCTATCAATTTTTCTCCTGGCCAACTTAAATAAAACATTTGTATAAAAATTGCTCCTATACCTATACCAAATCTAATAAGCTGTATCGGCTGATGTAAGTTCTTTATTACCTGAACAAAAGTAATTCGTAAAAACATAATTTTCTTCAATTATTAATTGCGTAAAATTTACTTACAATGACTGAAAGACTGCTGATAATTAATACGGTCATTCCCAGTACAATTAAAAAATACCTTGCGTAAGTGTCCTCAAGAATCTGTCCAAACCTGATTTTTTTTAATAAGTTTGGCTTATCATTTTGTTTAGAAAAATCAAATAATATGTATAAAATAAACTGTACTCAACTCTAAAGCTTTTTTGTGCAGCTTTATACAATCGACCATTGCAGAATAAGAAGTATTATTATCTTTATGCATTAATTGATCACTATCAATATTCGTACGTCTCGTTGCCAATTGCAATCGCAGCCTATATCATTTTAAACAAACAAAATAATACATTAGCTCAAATCTAAATTAAATATATATATATATATTTATAAAAACTAACTTGACCACTGCCATCAATCCTATGCACTGCTCGACGCAGACAACGTAGGTCGAGTC
>JAPYZE010000850.1:0-29715 GCA_030522805.1 Leptomastidea abnormis
AAAGATTTGTCATGTTTATCGTAAGACTTTTTTACGGAACGTATTCTTCGTAAGACAATCCTACTTTATCATAGTTTTCGTACGAGGCGTCGATATGTATGTGTATGTGTGTATGTGTGTGTGTTTTCTCAAAATGCAACCGTTAAACACCCCCACTCCCACTATACATCTGTAACACGCGCAACAGACGCGTAATCCTCTTGTTTATTTCCCCCCTCGAGGTCAAACTTTTTTTTCTCGCTTGATCAGCCGTGAAACCAGTCAGGGGACCGAGTAGAGATAAGCAGCGGTTGAGAGCAATCCGAAATAAACGGAAACAGGTTCTTTCTCGAAGTGGTGTTCGTTTCATACATCGGTGTATCTTATAGGCTCGAGACGCGGGAAAATTCCACGAAAATATATTATATACACTCGACGACGATGTTTGCAAAGAGGACGAGGCCAGTGAGAGAGAGAGAGAGAGAGAGAGAGAGAGAGAAAGAGAGAAAAAGACGGTGGATCGCGATCGTGATATGCCGGCCAAGTGGAGCGGAATATTGCACAAAGTCCGAAGCTGCTCTGCTGCCGTGGCCACGCATTTCTCTCTCTCTCTCTCTCTCTCTCTCTCTCTCTCTCTCTCTCTCTCTTTATATATACGTACGTATATCTGTATATATTATGTGTGGGTAATATAGATATAGGTATAGAGAATGTGTGTGTGTGTCGCGCGGCGCTCGGATCAGCTGACATTGTACCCGATTTCGAGAGAACGGCGCAGTCTCTGCTACTGCTGCTGCTATTGATACTGTGTGTGTGTGGGTATATGTGTGTCGAACGCATAAGAGCGCGAGAATCGTCCCAGCGTTTTCGGCTCCGATTACCCGCGGATATGCCAACTGCACCTGCTGACTCTCACGCTTCTCTCTCTTTCTCTCTTTCTCTGTGTCACCAATGTCCGATGCTTTGACATTTCTTCCCCCCCCCCGCCCCTCCTCCTCATCCTCCTTTTTCGAAACATCAAAGCCGGCCTTGGGGATTTCGGATATCTGCGGCTCTCCCGTTGACTATTTTTGCTGTACCTACACACATCCCTCCATCTCTTCCTACATCCCTCATGTGTATTTTCGACTGTTTTTTAACTGCAAACTAGTGAGACACGCACGTATTTTCAAAGTATATACACTTGGACTGTCGATGCTTGTAAATAATACTCATAAACGAATATAAAAATTAAAAAAATAAAATTTTTTTCAAAGAAAAGAATAAATATATATTTTGCAAAATCGTAAAAATGCAAAGCCAGAAATTTCAATTTTAGAATTTTCTTTGAGTCAGCAAACGACCTCTACCACTTTTTCGTATATATATACGCACACTTTGGGCGTCCGATTTCAATTTTTCCCCAGCGTCGAAACGGTCGTCTGTGCTGGCCACTCTGCCGACGACCCAGAGCTAGTTTCTCTTTCTTTCTCTCTCGTTCAAGTGATTAAAAATAATCACCGCACCGCGTGCTATCTCGTTCATTTCCGCGCGCGACCCGAGAGAGTTAGTCTCTTCTACCCTTCTATTCCTCCCTCCCTCTTTTCCACTTAATCGTCCGCCACAGTCATGGCGCTTCTGCTATCATTTCTGTTTATCGGACGTCCGAAGACTACGACGACTACGACTACGACGTTGCGGGGCAACGCGAAAAAAATCAAGCTCCCGCAGAGAGATAACCTTGATCCACGAAGCTTGAGAGTGTAAGAGCGGATATGATATATACTACAAAATATACATTCATATTCTAACGGTTTATATGGCGAGCATTTCAAATATTTAGCAAACCCCGGCTTGTTGGTATATTCCCTACTTTTGAAATTCCCTTTCTCGGTTCGTAAGCTAAAATTTTCGTGTACTCGTGTACTTTTGGACCGCGTAATCCGCTAATATTGTAGCTCATCCTCTAATTCCTCGTGCGTTATGTGTATATACGTATAGATTGCCAGAGGAAAAACTTTAGGTAAGCAGCGCGGCCTTTGCTCTACAGCTAACCCACTTTTCTAATTGCCCGACTCCACCACACACGGCTAACTAGTTCGCGCGGATTCATCGGTCCGTGCAAGAGAGCGAGAGAGAGAGAGAAAGAGACAGATTCGTATTAATGTTTTCGGCGAAGGCTATTTCGGACTCTACAGCAGACGCGACGAGGCAGTCTCGCCCACATACACTCTCTCTCTCTCTCTCTCTCTCTCTGCGCTCTCGGGGCCCCACTAAATTTTCACTTTTTATTCGGCCTGCCCCCGCGAGCTGTGTTTATTGCGAGAACTCGCGACCTTGATGGAGGCTACGTGACCTAGAGCTATACGCAACTTTCGCGCCAACTCACGCATATATAGTAGCAAGCTTATGTATGAGTATAAGTGTGTTATGATTTTTATTTTTTATTTTCTTTTTTCTTTTTTTCGTCTTTTGCAACTGCAGCTTCGTCGTCACAGCTTGCGTTTATACAGGAATTTTTTATTTTTTTTTTCTGAATCTGAATTACTTTATTCGCGTGCATGAGAAAACTTGTTATTACTTTTCCACATGAAGTGAATGAAGGAGCGTCATATTGTTTAGTAGGGAAGTTGGTTTTATTGGCCAAGACACGTTGCGTAATGAAGTTTCTTTTTGTTTTTTATGTAAGTCTTGGAAGGGGCCAGGGGACTCTTTGAAATTTCAATGGCCTCACCGGCAATGAGCTTCTATAAATAGTTGACGAAAACATGTTTTATTTTTACAAGCAAAAGTACCATAAACTTGTTGTTTCAATTTTCAAAAATATTTAAAAGTTTTTTTTTTATTAAGAATTTGAGAACGAAAAGAGACAGTTATAATATCTGCAATCTCTTGTTTTAAAATTTAGTAAAACAAGACATTTTATCGCTCAGAAATTTCGTCAGCGTTATTAATATATATTTTTATATCTTCTTAAGAATTTTGTCTTATAATTATTAGCTGAGACATTTGTGTCAACTAATATAACTACGCATATAATTTGCGATGCTTACTACAATATTTACATATTACGAAAGAAGAAGAAGATGTGTGAAAACTCGTTTTGTAAGTCGATCTAGTTAAACGAGTACAAAAATGTAAGGTCTTTTATTTATATATCGATCGATTTACATTACATGAAACTCAATAATACAAACCGCAAAATATTTAATTCGCGAATGAATGATTATTCAACCGAACAAATACGCGTAGAGATTAAAAAAATGTATTTTTTTGCTAGAAAAATCCCGATCCATAAATATATATATATAAAAAAAAAAAAGAAAAGCTAAGAGGAAGGAAAGCTTCTATGACAACAGATAATTTATCCGGCGCTGTCAATAGCACTTTATTAAAGACTTTTTCAGCGGTAAAATAAGATGGTCGTTACGAAACGGTTATTTACTTAGACGCTTATGAAAATGTTTTGAGAAAAAATTACTTCCCGGCTGCGGTGGCATTTATTTTTCCTCCCGCATAGCTACACTACTAACACACGTCGAAAGCAAAGGATAGGTAGGTAGGTAGGTGGTATATGGGGGAGCCGCTCTCACTAGCCTCACTGCACGCTCCTCGCGCTCTCATTCACTTTTCTTTTTCGTTCAAACAAAACGAAGTATATATAAGTACACACAGGCAGCTAATGCTGTTGCTGCTACAGTAGCTAGGATAGGTATATAGCTTGCGTTATAAATGTATAAAGAGGGCTCCGACGCGAAGTCAAAGCCATTTTTGCTTGCTCTACACGCAAATTCGAAATGACGAACATTATTATACACGAGAGCTAGAGCGCGCGAGTCGCCGAGGGACTGCCGCTGAGAAAAAACCCAAGAGAGAAGAAAGAGTGTAACGAGAGGTGAGGGCAAACGGAAGCGTTTTTCGATTAGCGGAGCATTGTTTCGCGCTCGGCTCTGACTCTTCCAACTTCGCTTACTACCACCACCACCACCACTGCTAACTGTGAGCGGAGCTAAGCGAAAAAAAAAAAGAGAGCAAACAATGCTCGGCTTCCTCCTACACCTTTATACCTTGCAATTTTTATTATCGCAAGCAAAAAAGTCCGCTTAGACGCGGCTCTCTTTTCTCTCTTAGCGGTCACTCTATACCTCCGCTCTTTTAGGATTTCGGGATTTTCGCGCCTTTTAGCCGCGCCTCGTGACTCCTATACACTCCTCTTATATTTTTTCTCCGAGCTTGTCCCATTGCCAAGAGTGGCCAGGAGCGAAACCCCGCAACCTTTTATTACCTCCATCCAGCAGCAACACTACCACCACCACTAGCAGCAGCAGTAGCAGGCTAATCGGCTTTCGGACTTCATGAGGTTTTATGCGAGACGCGGCACAGATTTCCATCGATTTTTCCACCGCTTTTTTTCTTCTTCTTTCTCTGCGCTCCCTCTTTCCGTTCCTCTTTTCAGCCCAGCACCCTCTGGCCTCCTATCCCCCCCTCCTCCTCCTCCTCTTCTTCCTTCCTTCCTTTCCCTCAGTCGCTCTTTTGTATCTCACTTCGCGCTCTCCTGCATTTTTCGTTTTTTATTCTCCACCGGTTTCTCCGGCAAGCAATTCACAATGAATGCGTTCTCTCATATTTTTTTTCTTCCTCTTCCTCTCTCTCTCTCTCTCTCTCTCTTTCTTTTTCTCTCTCTTTCTCTTTTGACATTAACTCAATTGACGGTAAACTCTTAATTGAGCGCTTTTTCATCACGAAAGAGCTCAATGGACGATATAAGATTTGCTTTCTTTTCAATTCCGTCTTCTACCCTAGTTTTTCGAGCCTTTGTATCTTTGTCCTGTTATTTTTATGAAAGACATTCAATAAATTGATATTTAGTATTTATTTATCTTTGTGCCTCTGCTTCGAGTGAACGATAATCAAGCGGATATATATACATTTCTTTTTTTTTTCAAGAGATTTTCATATAAAATTTTTATGGTTGAAAGTAGAATTATATAATAAATCTTTTTATAAAAATATCTTATCTTATCGAATTTTTTCTTTTTTTCTTTTTTTAGTATGAGAAATGCTTATAATGTACTATAAAAGAAAATTCAAAGTAATTAATTTTTTCATCATACATTTGTGTCCGATGCAAAATAGCTGAACCTTAATAAAATTGTGCATTCAATGTGTATGTTTACTTGTAAAGCATTAAAATATCAATAAAGTGGAAAAAAATGAGGGTCCAAACAAAACAAGATAGGTGCTTTGTATAATAACAAAAAATATATACATCCCCCTTCTTTTTTATCGTAATATGATATATATTTTTAGACTTACAAGTATTTTTACGTATCCATGACTAACTTCTTTGTGAGATACATATAATGCGACATAAATCTTTTTTAAAAAATATGCGTATGTAAATTATTTAAAATGAATTTCGTTAGTGAATCATAAAAACTTCATATTTTAAAAATGCACAAGATTTCTGGCGAATGATATATGCATTTAATATTGTAGGTACTTACAATTGCTTGAATATTTTTTTTTTTTTTTGTCCGCTTATTTCGTATTATGAATTTTCTTGAATTTTCATATAATAGCAGTTTTCATGCAATAAATATTTTATGGATTTGCTGCAAGTTCATTAAAACGTAATAATTTGCATTTTATTGTAAAAAATGTGTATGTGTAATAAATACACAATGTATGAAATATGCAAATATACAAAGGATGAAAATCGAGATGAAAATTAATAAAAGCGCTTAAAGGCTGTTTTACAGGAAAAATACGAAAATTTGTAGATTATACATGTATGTTTCAGGTATATCGATATATATGTAGGTACGTTATGAAGTCGAGAGAGGGAGAGAGTTTTATGAACTGTAAGCTTTAATCGGCTATATATACATACATACATACATACATACATACATACATACAGCCAGCATAAGCCGATCAGATGAAAAGTATATAGAAGGAAGATTTAGATTGGAGATTGGTATCTAATGTAAAATACACGCGCAAATCGAATCGCTGATGCGGGAAGTAAATAGACGCATTTGCCTCGAGTAAATAACCATAATTACGTATCGAATCTCACTCCAAACACCCCCTTGTCATAATCGCCGTTCATCAATATCGCTCTTCCTCTCGCCTATAGTCTAGTCCACTCGCGACGTGTGTGTGTGCATTCTCTGCCTACCTGGCTGCGACGCCGGGGAGGAACACCGAGAAAGAGAAGAGGGATGAGAAAGAGAAAATACTCCCTCAGCTTCCCTCCCGTCATTTCGCGCTATCTGCTTTTGCCGCGGCGGATTGAAATATGCGCGGCGAGGGCCGATGTGGGCTGCTACCTGCACTATTAAGTAACTACTACTACTGCCGGTGCTGCTACAGACGGCACCGCGCACCGCGGCTGCAGAGCGTCGGCCTGCGGGAATGCGGCTCGAAATTGATTGCAGCGCTCCCGGGGATTTTGGTAATTATTAGAGACTGTTTCTCTAATCGTGAAAACGCGAGAGTTGGGCTCGCGCGTACCGCCCAACTCGTTTCCCCTGCAGCAACGTATATAGAGAGCAGCTGCGTGTTCGGTCCTCTTTCTTCCTCTGTGCTCCTCTCTCTATACCACAACCCGCGCTGCTGCTGCTGCTCCGCCACGTTTCTAATAGACATTTATGCGCTTTCCAATCGTGCCCCCCCCCCCCTCTCCCCTCCCTCTGCCACGAGGTTCGTACTACTGCTGTACGCCCTCTTCGCTCCGATTCAGCACGCATACACTCTTCCACAACCCTCCTCCTCCTCTTTCTCCACCTAGCCGCGACCCAGACTCGGTGCGCGAGAGTAGTAAATGATTTACCGAAAGTTATCAAAGGGCCGTCGCTGCGTGCCTGCCTCCTCCCTACCTCTTTCCTTTTACCCCCTAGCCTCCACCTAAATTTATCAGCGGATTATGCCCGGCAAACTGATTAAACGAGAGAGGAAGAGAAGCCGATTTCATTTCGCATTCCATGTCCGTTTGGACTTGCGTGCGAGCGCGCGTAGGGTGTACCCAGCAACCCATACTCAAGAGATGATGCTGGTTAAAAGAAAAGAAAACCAAAGCATAAACCGCAGGTATTTTAACCACAAACACACACCGCAACTACCCTTGCGAATAAAGACAAATTTAAGATTATATGTGCTTCAGATTTATTTGGATAAAAAAAAAAATTACTAGGCGGTATTCGAGATTTTCAACGTGCTCACGTTGAAAGTGATGCGTCTGGCCTCCGAATTTTTCTTTTCATCTATGTAGTTCTAAAAAAGAAAGGAGGTATTATAGCCCTATACGATAAAAAAAATGTGAGCTGGCGTTCAGAAAGAAAGAAAGAAAGAAAGAAAGTACGGAGAAGAGAGAAGAAAATGTAAAGCTGGAGAAAAAAGCAAGCTGTATAAAACTCATGCATATACATAGAGCTGCGCTGTGGTGTGCTGGTACTACTGCTGCTGCTGCTACTATTGGTATACAGAGTATAGAGTAGCTTGAGTATATAGAGCAAGAACAGTCGAATGATCCTTTGGTAAATCGACCTCTTGGCCTCCTCCTCCTCGGTTGTAGTATCTATCTGCTTTGCTCTCTTTCTCTCACGTTCGTTTGCCCCTTTCTTTCTTTCTTTCTCTTCTTTGGCTACTTTCTCTCTCTTTCTACGCTCACCAAGAGTATATAGGTAGCTCGATTCAGCCTCGTCGAAGTACTACTACTACTACTACTACTATTCCTGTCGGGAGGAAGTTTTTGTTGCCAAAAGGCGCGTTTCTTGCAGTCTAAAGCCCAATGTTAAGAGGCGCGTAGTGGCTGTAGCAGCAGTAGCGGTTAGGCTGAGGAAAGTAGGAGGGGAATAGGTTGTACGGAAAAAGCATCGAGATAGAGAGAAAGAAAGGGAGGAAAGGAGAGAGAGAGAGAGCTTGCAAGTAAAGAAGGAAGGAAGCGTGCAGTAGTAGAAGTAAGTAGCAAACGAGAGACCAGTGTAGACCATCCCCAGCTCTTTGCACCCACCATTCTCCTTCCTTCTTTTTCTTTTCTCTCTTCTTTCAACTGAAAACGGAAGATTCCAATTCCGTCTCTTGGCGATCCGTTCGGAGACTCGATAGTTATACCTTGCAACTATCGTCTCCGTCGCTTTTGCGCTAGGCCAAGCAAGAAAGAGAAAGAGAGAGAGAGAGCGCGCACTCGCGGTTAATTTAAGTACCTCTCAATTAAAGCGTAACCCCGGCAGAGAGCTGCGGGAGGTCACGATGGGCTCTCCTCCCTGGGTTATATCTTTTCTCTCTTATCCCTTAGCTTTGCCAGTGTCGTCTTCGTCTGCAGACTCGTATAAGAGAAGATAGGAGTATAGGGTGAAGAGCCGAAGAGAAAGAGAGCTGCTTGCTTTCGTCTCTCTTTACTACTTTAATCCAAGCAGCACTGCAGAAGAAGAAGCATCACTAAGGTCGCTCCCTTTACTCGCTGAATAGATTCCCGATGCTTTCTTCCCCGTCGTCGTCGTCGTCGTAGTCTTCTTGCCCTCTGTATATATACTTACTCGGTGTATCCCAGCGCTCGTTTCACCTCTCTTGCGCTCCTTATTCCGCCTCGTTATTTGTTGGTCTTCCACCTCCTCCTCCTCTTCCATCATCATCATCATCACCCTCCTGGTCGTCGTCGTCGTCGTTGTAGTCGTTGTCACTGCTGCTGTCGCCACAGCTACCGGCGTCTACTTGGCGTCGCCGTATATATATATATATATATATATATATATATATATATATATATATATATACAGGCAGCGTTTATGTGCTTTCGTGAGTGAGAATGCTGGTTGGTGGTGTCTGTACGTGGCTAACACAAAAGCTCCAGCAAGACCAAAGGACGTCAACGACGCCACTGCTATATACTCAACTACTACTACTACTACTGCCGAAGCCAGAGCCGACGACGACGAAGACGACCAAGCTTAGACGCTTGCTTTCTCTTGGCAAGAATGAGTCTGAATAAAACGTGTCTTCGTCGTTAATCGTCGCGAATGCGCGCGCGTCTTATTCTCTTTTCTCTTGGTAATAGCTTGAAAGGTACGAGAAGGAGGAACGACACTCGCACCAGCAATGCCAGAGCTTCCTGTCCATTGACTTGCAGCTTTACGAGAAGCCTTTTATATATATACCTATACAACTTTTACGAGGCGCATTCTCGGGTGCGAGATTATGCGTTTTCATCGTTTTCGTTCCCTAAGAGGGAGAGAGTTGAGAAGACAGCCTCGTCATTGTAATATAGTAGGTATCAGTCTCATCGTCGTCGAAGCTCGGGGAAAACAAGTTTCTTATACTCTCCGCATCCTATAGACCTTCAACCAACCTTAGCTTCGGTATGACCCTTTGTGCCTTATAGCTACGTTCTGTATTAGTGAAGACCGCGTGAATTCCTAAAGCCAGGCTTCCTTGGTCTTGCCGCTTCTGCTGGCCCCTTTGGGGAAAACTGACTGTTCTGGTACTGGCGCAAGGGAGGGACGACAATGTAGAAGTAGTAGTAGTAGTAGTAGTAGTAATAGTAGTAGGTACTCGATTTTGAGACTTGACTGCAACAATTTCAAGCACGAGAGAAGCCGCGGTAGATTGAGGATCGCGAGCGCGACCTTGATGGCTTTTATATGGAGAGAGGGAGAGAGGGAGAGAGAGGTGGTTGGGTCCTTTTGAGCCCATCCCATTCAGAGGAAGGAAAGGAGAGAGAGAGCGAGAGAGAATAAAATAGACGTGCCGCGAGGGGGCAAAGCACGATTGCTATGCATGCGCCCGTATAATTTCCCTTTTGTGGCTCGTCTATCTTACTCCTTCCCTCCTCTCTCTTGCCATCACCTGCAATTTACTTAGCATTCCTCCTCCTACAATACCCTTCTTCTTCTTCTTCTTCTTCTTTATCTACCACTCCAACAACCGGAATGCTTTGTGTATTCCTTACGAAAATAAGTCTTCCCCTCTCTTCTCTCTGTTTTTAAAACACAGTGTAGGTATCAAATGGTCGAGAGTGGATCAAAAAGCTGTTATTTTGTTGTTGTTTTTTTAACCACATATTTATTTATATGTAAAGCAACGCGTGCAACACATAGCAGAAACAATCGTGTGTTTATTTTAATGTACAAATAAATTGATCTCGACAGTTCGCGCGAGATAGAGTAAATAAATTGTTTCGTTTCTGAGGTATAGAGCTGAACTATATCCCTTTCTTTCTTTTTTATTTTCATCCTCGGGAACCAATTATCTATCAGTCAGTGTATAAAGCAGCTTGAAAATACAATTCTCGCGCTGCTAAAGTAGATATCGATTTAGCTTTTTTTGTTGTCTTTTTTTCAACGTTTTTCTTTCTTTTTTCGGTGCACATACACACACATACACACACAGTCGCATGATAGGAGAAAGAGTGGTCGACTCGTTGTGGAATGTACGTCTTGAATCATTTCGAGTCTAATAGTTTCCTTCAATACTCCTTCGAAAGAGATATAAGGAGACTTTTCTGCAAAAGGCGTAATGGGAATACTTCTTTCTTCTCTTTGCCGCGATCTCTTTACCCTTACGACACGTTAGCCGCTCTCTCTCTCTCTCTCTCTCTCTCTCTTGAGTTGAGTTCAACCTCGTATAATTTATTGTCTGAACTTTTCGGATAAATACTCTCTTGCTGAGTTATCTTTTTTATTTATCTTTTTTCTTTTTTTTTTTTTTTTTAAAATGGCTAGCTTTCAATATTTATTCTTTTTTTTTTGTCGAAAAAAAAATCGTATAAGGCAAACGAATTGATTAAAAGTCATTTCGTACAATTACTCGTTACTCCTATCGGACAAGTGTCTTATATTGCATCGTAAAAAAAAAGCTTGCAGTATAACACTTTCCAGCTGTATGTTAGGGTCTGTAAAAGTAACTCGTATAAAAACGAGGAAAAAAGGAAAGAAAGAAAGAAAAAAAAGAATAAAATACGTATTGAGTCAAATATCATAATGAGCCTATATCATGTTCAAAAAAAATAAAATTTCACCGTGGGCAAGAAAAGGTGGTGGGACATATAGGGAAAAAAAGGGTCGTAGCCCGGCATAAAGGGAATCGAGTTGAAAACGCGTAGGTACACGTAAAACCGAATAGGATGCCGTACACTTAAAAACTCGGATTCGCAGATTACGATCGCAATAGAAATATACACATACAACAGCCAAACTATATAGTTAGAAAGAGAGAGAGAGAGAGAGAGTGAGAGAGAGAAAGAGAGAGAGTTGGTAGAAGAGAAAGGGTATGGGCAAACGTGCTTGCAAGCGTGCTAGCGCGTGTACGAGCTATAAATAAAAGACGCGCGAGCGTCGAGAGTATATCATCTCTCGGGTTCTCGCGCTCGCGCACTGCGCCAAATCATCGATACGCATCGCTGGCAGTAATAAAGCCTCCTAACATTTAGCAATAAACCGAGGGTTTATCGTGCCGAATCTCGCGTCCAAGAGAGGGAGGGTCTCGTGCAAGCCAGGGAGGATGAGAAAGGAATAAAAGCAAGCGTGTCAGCCGGCGTTGCCCCGAGGCAAGAGGACCTGCTCGCCCGCCGCTCGCTTTACTCGTACCAACCCATATTCAACCCGGTTTAGAAGTAGGGTGGCAGGGGGGGAAGGTCGGCGCGTGAAAAAGTGATGGAAGAAATAAAAAATCGCGGGGAGTAGTAGTAGTAGTAGTAGTAGTAGAATCGCACAACGAGGAGAAGGAGGAGGACACGAGCCAACAAAAACGTGAGATGGGGGCCACCAGGCTGCACGAAAAATGGAGCGTAAAAAGTGGAGCGTATATCAAGCCCCTGCCAGAGACATGTTTATCGGGACGCCGATCCAGCGACACCACCACCACCGCCGACGCCGTGTCTAGATCTATCCGACCAACCGATCTCTCTCCCTCCTCCTCCTCCTCCACCACGCAACCTCAACGATAGTCAGCTATCGGGCGCGAAAGTGAAGCTGCATTGTGCCAACCGGCCACAAAGCCCATACACCCGGCCTACCTACTCTCTCACTCAATGTGCAGAGTCTAATGGCCCTCATTAGGACGCGTGGCATATTAATTCTTCGATGTGCTCTATTCAGCGAATTTGCACCGGCGTTATAGCATCGAGCGCGAGCCTTCTCTATACACTCCATGTACTCTATGTACACCCCCAGCTGCCAATGCTCTGCTCTTTGTTCTATCGCACATCGGCTTTGCACGAGCAGCAGGCTTGAAATAAAATTACCGGCTGACGAGTCGCGAAAAAGAGGCCAGCGTATTCACATATATATGCACGCCCGTTTGCTTCTCGATTCCACTGCCGAACTATATCATAGCGGCTCATCCTCATTGCTTTCTATCTTTTTCTCTCGGGCTACCCTCTTTATTTTATTTCGCTCGTCCGTGAAAGCGTGTACTTTCTTTTCACGTAGCGCTAGCACCCTGGAAAAAAAAAGAGAGCCGATGCTTTTTTCACAGTTCTGTAGTTGAAGTTGCGAGAGAGTAGGATAGCAGCAGCAACGTGTTTGTATACACGAAACCTGGCACACAAGCCTTATACCATTGACGGATGCTTGTGTTGTCAGATAATGTTGGATGAATAGTCCAGCGTAGAGAGAAAGAGAGAGGGAAACAAGAAAAAAAGGCAAGGCTAGCAAATAATTTTTCTTTGCGTGTATGTGGTGGTCATCGATTGAGATTTATCGAAAGGATTTAAAAAATTTACCGCGATAGTGGTATAAATAAATTTTCCTGGGAATATAAATTTTGAATAGCGACGAGGAAAAAGCTCTACTGGCTTTTTTTTGGATTCTATTTTTTTTTTTTTTTTATTTTTTTGCTGTGCTTTGATTTTGAAGGTAATAGAAAACGAAGAGATTAAGTTAAAGTGCAGTTCAAATATGTTGAAAACATGACAGCTAAAATAAATGTGAAATGAAAATGTAAAAAGTTTTAAACTGCAATTGTAACAAAAAAATTTGTAAAAATCTTGCTGGAGAAAAATAAAACCAGAAAATCGAATGGCATTTTGAACGTAAAACATTTTTAAAAATTTTTCCGCAGTCTGTACAAATGAAATTTGAAGCGTTTATAACTGGGATTTTGTATTTTAGATAGACAATGCCAAATATGATACTATCGTCACGTAGCTCTCTCCGAAATGAAATAGTTTCGACATCTCAAGTTGAAGTAGTAGTGTAGTATAGTAAAATCCCAAAGGTAAAATAAAATGGAAATTTCGTTTTTGCTCTTCAAAATGTTATTATTTTCCCAATTAAGCATATTACGGTTTTGGCTTTATGTTCATATATATATACACCTGTGTGATGAAAATATAAATTGCACTGAAATTAATCTAAATTTAAATTGAAACAAATATTTTTGTGATTGAATAAAAAATTTATAACTGAATGAAATAAAAGAATTGACTCTCCCTCCCCCCCTTCTCTCTCTCTCTCTCTCTCTCTCTCTCTCTCTCTCTCTCTATCTTTTGGCAAATTTCATTATAAACGATTTCTCTCGTAACGTTTATCTATTCTTTTCAAAATTCATGCCACTTTTTTTTATGTTCATTCGTTGCTCTAAAAGTTGCATGCAAATCGCTCTATTGTTCTACACTGCTTATAAACTTATGCACTTAAGTTATAACTTTGTAGTAGTAAAATTAAATTTGTAAATATAACTACAGTTTATAATTGTGGAAATAGTGAAAAAGAAGTAAATTTGTTAGCTTGTTTTTGCAAATTTTATCCTGTGTGCGCAAGTTTTCGTCCTACATTTTAAAGTGTAAAAAGACTTGTTTACTTACGTTTGCTCTACTTTTACAAATTCGCATATAAAATAAATACATAAACAAACTCAAAGAGTAATTACAGTCTAAAATCTCATATTTTATTAAAAAAAAGAGGGGGGAGTAAAAAAAATAAAAAGCGTGAGCAAGTAAAAAAAAAATAAAAAAAAAAAAAAAAAAAAAAAAAAAAAGAGGTCAAAAATAAATAACGGCCTCGTAAAATATAATATTTTAAAACAAATAAAGTTCTATGTTCGTCAACGGAATTTCAATTAGACTAGATAGACACCGTGAGTGGAAAGACGACGCATTTATACAGACCCATAGTGCCGCTTCTGTCATTGCGACAGAATTCACCCATAATTCACTATTAGTGTTACAATGTATATGTGTGCGTGTGAGCGTGGAGAGTACGCTATGTAGGAAGATAGACGTACTAGAGAGAGAGAGAGAGAGAGAGAGAAGAGGATAGCAAATCCTGTGTAAATACACTCTCTCGCTCGACGAGTTGGTACTTGGGAAGGAAAATTGTTGTTTATTAAACTGTCTTTTCAAATTCAAATTCATAGTCCGAGTTTACCTACACGAGTATAGCGATATATAAAATTATTGAGATTGATATTAAATCGCATTTTAGAAACTTTAGACTATAGCTCTTTTGCTATATGTGTAAAGTAGGCGCATAAATACAGATTCAAGTAATCCACTTGAAAAATCAATTAGAAAATCTTGGATCGATCAGTGAAAACATATGGCGATGGCAATCACTTCTTCGAAACTTCATCAAGCGGGAAGAAGAAATGAATAAAAGAAGCGCATAGCCGGCAATTCAGAGTGGCGGATAACTACTGCTTCTGGAATAATGGCTGCTGCTGCTGCGGATAAGATTTCCAGGATAGTCAACTCTAGCGCGCCACTGGATTTTTATCGTTTTTTTCTTTCTTACCTTCTTTATTTTATTTTTATTCATTCTGCTGTTTACTCGTCGTCGCAGTAGCAGAAATCTCAGTCTCAAGTTTCTTTTCTCTCTTGCTCTCGACAAGTTGGCAAATAATTTCGGTAGTTTTTCGCGCGATGCAACATCATCTCTCCCAGTAGCATCAGCATCAGCAGCAGTAGGAGAGTAGCATCATGCCGGCTCCACTAAGTTTTAACCATGAAAGACGTCTTTTCTTCCCGCTCGCGTCCTCTCAACTCAGCACAAGCTCCGCCCCTTCACTCTTATCCATCCTCTTTGCGAAAGTTTACTGCTCGAGTACGTTACTTTCGAGGCGAGCGCGCACGCGTTTTCCTCTCTCTCCTTCTCTTTCTCTCGCGACGAAGAGCGATAGCAGCAAGCACGAAAGAAAGATTGAGAAACGCAAGCGAGAGAGAGAGAGAGAGATAGGGAAGGGTCGAGGAAAAGGAGGAAGAAGCGAGATCGAAATAATAGTCAGAGCTAGGAAGAGAAGAGGAGAGCAGCTCCGCTCTCTCCTAAGTAGGCTACTACCAGCCGTCAGGTATATAGTAGTAGCTCTCTCCCTTAGCCCTCCTCCCTTGTGCAAGCACGCGGCAGGTATAGTAAGCGGACAGTGCTCATCCAGACGCGTTTGATAAGCGCGGCGGCGCTGGGCTACTGCACAAGTGGGCCGGAATATTATCCTGGATGCAAGCATGGAAGACCTGATAACTCATATCCTCACCCTCCTTCCAAGGCCTTCCTTTATGAGCCTCTTATATGCTCTCGCACGTCAAACTTTTCCGACTACTCTCGTTGAGCCGATTCCCAGAGCTGAATCAGTCCTAATTCGTAGACAAGATATTATTATTGTTATAGGTATAAAACGTGTCGTACCTAAGCCACGTGGTTGCTGACATTTGCATTTATCATCTACTACCAGCGTTGGTTGTTCTCTTCTCCTTTATCTATTTCTTCATTTTCCGTTCACTTTCTCGGTCATTAGCCGTGTAAATCGATAAGTAATTAGCGGGTTAGTCGGGAGTAGTTATATGAAGGTAGAGCAAGCTTCTTTGGGACGCAAGCTCGCCTTTCTGGGGGCATCCACGGTGGGATTCGTGTAGTAGTCGGTGCAAGGGCAAATGGCCGATAATTTTGATCCAGCGCGTGATTTTGTGGAAGTGGCACACGCGGCAGTTCAGTTCAGTTCAGTTCTGCACTCAACCCAGTTGGCCAGCCAGCCTCGCGGATATTTATGAATTATTACATGGTTTCCTATATAGTCGGCGAATTGATTGAAATTCACTTGTAATTACTTTATCCCGTGGTATTTTTGCCCCGTGAGCCTCCGGCATTGTAAATGCATTACAGCTGCTGATTCCGTTAGGTGCGGGAGATGATTGATATTTCCGAGTTGCTTTTCCCAGTTTTCTCTCTTTTTCTCCCTCTCTTTAGAGCAGCGCGCACGTGGCTTTATAGGCCCGTCACATCCAATTTCCATAGTTATTTTAGAATAGCTGCGAGTGTCGTGGCAAAAATATCGATTTACCTTCCTCTTCTGTCCACTATAGCTATCCTCTGTGCTCTTTGTATACAGCCAAACTCTACCCGATATAACGCAACGAATTTATATATACGCGACAATTCAAAATTTATTAAAACTTGATTAAAACGAAAATAAGATCGCGCTAGCTGATGAAATTTTCTCCTCCCCCTCCCTTCCTCTCTCCAATTGACGAGTTAATTTAACTTTAAAATAGCATAGAGCTCGGACGGTTTTTGTCATGAGCCACTCCTTGTTTCGTCATCCTTGTCTCGGTATGTATATCGTTACGACGTCGCTGCACGCTACATATTATATCTCGAAGAAACCTTGCGCGACTCGATGTCTTGCATACATAAACGCGAGCAAGCCTTGCAAACAGACGACGGAGGTAGAGAGGGAGGGAGGGAGGGGGGGGGGTATAGAATCACGCGCGACGCGTCGTTGCTGTAGTGATTAGCACACAATATATATGTGTATACACGGCGCGCGTACCCATGCATGAAAAAAACTCGTCCAAGCGTCAATAAGAAGCAGCAGCTAACGAAGTGAAGCGCAATCGCTGCAAGCTCAAAAAAGCTTTTCAGCATCGTACGCGTGTGTGCGTGCGTGTTCGTATATGCTAGGAAATGCCGAAACGTCGCGTAAAAAGGAATTATCTCGCTTTCATTCGGTGTGTGGACGAGGCGCGTGGAGTGTGCAGAGAGAAAGCTGCTCGTATATAAGTAGTCGTTGGCTTTTGTTTGCCCGGTACTCCTCATTTGCGCGCTTTCAGCTGGCGCACTTTTACGCCACTACCTCACGCTCGCTCGTAGAGCTTCTCGAAAAACGTCGAGTCAGCGACCCCGCTATATAGCTATCATGAAAATCGAGCCTATACCTATGTACGCATGTGCTACGCGATAAAAATCGTATAGTTGTGCAAATAGTGCGTCAAGCAGCTTGCAGTGTAAGCTCTGACGCGATACGCATATACCTATCAACGACACCACACATGATTTTGTACACTTTGTGTAAAAGAAAAAATACACTACTCCCATCCACTTTTCCTCCTCTTCATCCTATTCTGTTAAGCACTCGAAGCAGCTGAAAAAAAAACCTGGCCAGCCATTGGATCGGCAACTTGAAAGGGAATCGGACTCTCTTTCTCCCTTTGCCAAAGCTCGCGCGGCCAAGTGCCTCTCTTATGTCTGTTTTTTCAGAAAAAAAAGTAAAAAGAAAAAAATCGGCTCTGTATGAAAGCGCACGCGCTCTCTTTCTCTCTGACTACAGCTGCTCTCGAGATGGATTTTTTTATATCTCACGCTTGAGCTACCAAACTGCTTTTTCTCTCTCTCTCTCTTTCTCTTGCATCGGATCTTAAAACGCGAAAGAGAACTCTGCCTTCCACTGTAAATCGGAATATTTTTACCTCCTACCAATACCCACCACCGCACCTCCTCATCCTCGATTTTCGCGTCTAATTCCATTTTTAATCTAGCAAAGTGTTGTAACATGAAAAATCGAAGTGGCCCTGCAAGTATATGAGTGAGTAGGATGAGAGAGAGAGAGAGAGAGAGAGAGAGAGAGAGAGAGAGAGAGAGAGAGAGAGAAGCAAAACTCACGCGCTTGGCGCCGGGAAAAGCGATCAAAGCCCCCAGCCCTCTCCGTTACCTTTTTTTTTATCCAGTTCGTCCAGTATATAGCTCGAGCTGGAAACGCCGGTCGCTCGGGGGGCTGTTCACTCTCTCCCTTCCTCTCTTTTCCTCTCTCTCGATCGATGCCACTTCTATTCAGTATCCTACCTAGTACATAATCCAATTCCCACTTGATAAACGAGCTCTCGTAATTCCATTGCACACTTGCACACTAGAGTATACGTACGTGTATAGAGAAGCATGAACAGGTACAGTAGCAGCAGCAGCCGCAGTGCCATAGTGGTGCCGCAGCAGTACCACCACCACCACCACCAGTAGCCCTGTGGAAATCAGCGGTTGAGGCCAAAAACGCTTCACTACCGATCGGCTATTGCCAGCTTCCTCCTCCTCCTCCTCCTTCCATCCTTCGCTAATAGCGGGGGTTCCATGGGCGGGACTGTGGCGTGCGCCGCAGTTCAATCGGTTACTCTCGTTTGCTCTCGTTAAGAACTTGAAGGAAACCGCGCGTCGTCCGTCGTAGGTATAGCGATCATCATCTCCTCGGGGTTTTGTAGTCGACGAAAATGCTTACTCCATTCCTCCGATCTGCGAGAGAAGAGAATATATACACCTTTACCTCTATGTACCTCTTTTTATCTTTCTCTCTGCTACTTACTCTGCTGCTACCACTACTGCTCTCGTCTCTCGATCGCGAACAAAAATAGTTACGGTAAACGAGAAGTACTTTGCTGAATAGGAAACGACTTTTCCTTTCCATGCGTACTTCTTTTCACTCCCCATGCTGATTCTTCTTTTTAGACCTCCATGCTCCAGCCCGAGAGCTTCTGTTATCACTTTCTGCACTTCTTTTCGTTTGCCCATCTCTTCTCTCTAGTAAAGATCGAGGGAAAGAGAGAGGAGAGCTTTGTAATCGGGAAAAAATTCCAGTCTGGAATTTTGATGAATCTCTCTCTTAGGTAATACCTATATCCTACTACCTACCAAGTCAAGGCAAACCTCCTCTTATTGGATTAAGTAACATAGAACTTGAATCTATATATGCTCAACGTGCAAGAAGAACCTACTCACTCTTTCTCTTTTTCTCTCGTTTCTCTATAGATTCGTTTGTTAACTTCATTCTCGTCTCTCGCTCTATTTTATTACCTTTGCAGTTTTTTCCATTTTTAACGTTACTCTTGTTCGGTATAATTGAAATTATTCGAGAGAAAAAAATCTGACAGAGTATACATTTATATATATATAGAAGAATATACGCATGGCTATATCATATACATAAATTTATAGTAAAAGACGAAATATTAATTTTAGTAGAGTGTACAAGATCGTAATTTTATCCTGTGATTTATGATAACATGATTTCCTGATTAAATTTAGTTGGAGAGTTTTGCATATATTACGTAAAATCAGCAATATAATCCGAATGTCAGTGTATATAAAATTTCATTTATATAAATATAGATATTTATATATACATTTAAATAAATATCATCATCGTTGATCATTAAGCGCAAAAATAAAAAAAAAAGTTACTTTTACACGTATCCACGTAAATAGATGTGCTATTCTCGTTATAGTTCGCAACCTGGTTACAAATTGCGCAAAAAACATAATTATCATCATCTCTGGGTCGGATGAGTGTAATCTTGGAGGTAAAAATGCATTGCACCCTTATATATATAGAGCAGCTATACATGTATTTAAACTGCCTAGCGCGTTAACTCACGCGGCTCGCTTGAATGCATATTTACTACACGTTTATATTGAAGGATGTTTTATGTACCTGGATTCGCGGAAGCTGCTCCGCGCAACACTCGAAAAGTCGCGCGTGGATCCATTGAATGAGTTGTAAGGGGGGTGGTTGCTTCTAGGGAAAGCGTGTATGTATAAGCAGTTTGTATTTATGCGCAAGGAGCGGAGGTAGGAGAGGGTGGTGTTGTCGACATCCCCCGGCTTGGAAAGAGCTCTCGCACTTTTTCGAAGCTCTTTTCCTCAAGGGGGAGAATATGAGTGTTATGTATATAGTTATATGTATACCTATTGCCTGTACAAACATCAGGCAAGCGGGCGGGCGGGCGAGCTTGGGCTCCATTCAGTGCCAACTCGACTCTCGGCGCTGCTGCTCTCTCTCTCTCTCTCCACAACTGCTGCTGCAAGTTTCGTCGTCGCATTTAAACCAGCGCCTTGACCGACATGCCGAGTCAACTAAATATAGCCCCCGCCCGACTCTCTTTCCCTTCTTCTGCTGCTGCTATGCTGCCTGCACCGCTATAGGCTACTCTTCGCGGTCGTCTCTCAAAACATGACTCAGTTTATTCCACTCTCTCACTCTCTCGGTGTATTATGTGTTTGCTGCAGCGCGCAGATTAAATAACGTTGCACAACCACGAAAATTTATATTATAGGTATATCTACCTGGTCTACTCTTTTCTCTCTCTCTCTCTCTCTCTCTCTTTCTCTTTTTCATTGAATTGCCAATGAATTAACTGAAATACT
The DNA here is from genome assembly GCA_030522805.1 of Leptomastidea abnormis. Lineage (NCBI taxonomy): Eukaryota > Metazoa > Arthropoda > Insecta > Hymenoptera > Encyrtidae > Leptomastidea > Leptomastidea abnormis. The sequence continues at coordinate 20,358 of JAPYZE010000850.1, forward strand.
GAGCAACGCTAACACGCTCGAGTAATCAGCTTTTCCACGCGCTCGAATTAATCGGGTTTAATTATTTTGCGATTATCTTAAAATTGCGCGCTTGCTCGCTCATTCGTTCGTTTGTTCGCCCGCGGGTTAAGTAAACGAAAACTCGTCGACTTTTTTACATCGAAGCGTCGAGACAAAGCTCTTTCTCTCTTTCTTTCGAGTTCTTTTTAATCCTCCTTCTTCTCTGGATAGCTTTGAAAGCAGATTTCACCGGGGCAAAATAATTGCAGTTTTTGCCGGTGTGCATTAGCAAGCTTTTGAGTCCTTGTGTTTGGCAGGAGTCATTTTTGTTGTAGCTATGCGCTGCTTCTTGTTGGCAATCTTTGGAACAGTTTATCGATGAATATTAATTCCGAATGACGTTCATGAATATTACCGATGCAAGAGAGAGAGAAAGAGCATGGCCTTAGAATGCAAATTTCTTGCGCGTAGTAGTAGTAGTAGTAGTAGTAGTAGCAATAGTAGCGCAGCGCGCATAGCATCCTCGACTTTTCGATTATCCGATCGACGCGCCCTGACTATACACCGACTAACGATTTTTAAAACGTCGTTCAGCGACTGAAGACCTTGCTACCTCTCTCTCTCTCTCTCTCTCTTTCTCTCTCTTTATCTATCTATCTCCCGTCTCTGCCCGACTTTAAATGACTTTTGCAAAGGTGCTCTCGCAAGCTCACGCGGGGAGAGACGAATGAGTGCAAGCGAGCGAGCGAGCTCTCTTTTATAAAAGCCAGATGAAATCGATTGCTTTGCAGATTCATTTTACAATTTATTTGCTGCTTGAATAATGACGCGTGCATTTGCATAAACAACTTTTTCTTTATCCTATAGCCCGCAGCTTTTCTTGTTCAGCTTCAGCAAAGAAGTGAACAGTTTCCTCATGATGAGCTGTACATGTTATATGTATATATTTATATGTTGAAATAATACAATTAACGAAATATTTTTAATTTTTCAAAGCAGAATTTATAAAATTATTGTTGATATTGTCATTTTGATTTTGAAATTCAATACGTCTAAACATCGCTCAGTGAATTGCAATGCGGTGCAGAAACTAATTTGTAACAATTTGAAATTCGCCTTTGATGTACGATATTCATATGCGTTGAAATGTTGTCAAGCTTTACGAATGAGTTACGTGTTATATATATATATATATATATATATATATATATATATATATATATATATATACAAACTAGCAGCTGACTGACTCGATGCTCGATGATCATGTAATAACACGGATGTGACAATACGGGGGTTAAGGCAAAATTTGGCCGTGACGAGGTTCAGGTAAATATTTTCGGACAACAACGAAAAAAAAAAGATTCTTTTCCGTGATATGTTTGTAAAAAGGTCAAATATCAAACAAAAACTATAAGCCCGAAAAGAGTGGAGAGTGGTGGGAGGGAGGGAAGAACGTGTGGGTGTCAAATACTATAAATTCTCTCAGCGAGGATTAGCCCCGGTACTCGAGCGTCAGCTATTCGACTCCGTCAGAGCCGAGAGTGGCCGACGTTCACGTATATTTCACTGACCGAATACCTTTTGATCCGATGACACGTTGTTTTTAAAAATCACATATCTCCACTTGTTTGCGCTGCGCTCTTTTGCCCATCTCCTCTCCTCCCAGTACCACAGTCTGCTCTTTCGCATTTCCTTCCACTTTTTCTCCCTCCTCCAACCCCAACTAGCCCTCTAGTTTGCCTATTTTTCCATTGCATTCTCTTTCTCTACATTGGAGAGCACTGGGAGGAAAAAAGCTCCCTCCCACGAAGCACCACGTCAATATTTGCACGCGCGAATCGCATCGAGATGAAACTCGGGCTACCTACTTCCTTTTTTTTTCTACCCACGATGACGATCCTGATGAAGGCCGTGAATCGGCTCGCATCGAAGCTCAACCGATATTGCTGATGTCAAATTAAGTGAGATTCTCCTATTTTCACAGAGCTCAAAAAACACACACACACACAAGCTTGTTCAAACCAATATTTTGCTTTGCTATACAACGATCGATTTCCACCGGTTTGTTATTTAATTATAAAAAATAAAAGCGCTTTTACCATCCTCTTTGTTCGTTGCTGGGGCTTCTTTTTATGCGATTAATACAATTTTTATTTTAAATCGACAAAATAACTCTTAATCCAATCTTTATTTATTATCAGTTTAGGGCTTTTACAATACTTTATAATAAAGTAGGTACATTTTTTTAAATATTTAAATTATGATTATTTTGAATATTTAATTATCAAAACTTACTTTTCCTACAATATAATTAGTTATGTAACATTAATTAATCAAATTAATTAAAATATAACATTAAAATTCATTGACTTAATTAAAATAATTTTAATTGAAGATTTTTTTTCTTTTTCAGGTAAGAGTCTTTATGTTGTCTTCGATTGCAAAAGAAAAAAGAAATTAGTAAAGGTAATATCCTCAAGTTCATTATAAGTTAATATAAAGTAAATTGAATTTAATCATTGAATGTACACAAGCCAAGATCGTATATTCGAGGTGTATGTCTTGATTGTCGAGGAAGAACCGCGTACTATAAGTTTTTATTGAAGAGTCACCTAACACAAGTCATAGAGCAGTTGCTCTCTTGCGGCTGGTACAAGAGAGTATATAACTCGCTGCACGCGTGTCTTGACAAAGAGACTGAGTAGGGTAGGGTGAGGAGGAGGAGTCGGGGAGTTGGGTTATACACGAGGCACAAGATTTCCCCGGATCCCGCTTGTGTTTCTTGTCCCAACTTATACGTCGAACATTAGCGTGCAGTTAAACTTGTGTGCCAACTACTTGCCTACAAGGTACTTCCGGCCTAAGTACTCGTGTGTATTCGATGTGTGTAGCCGCACGCGACGATAGACGCGTCTCTCTCTCTCTCTCTCTCTCTCTCTCTCTCTCTCTCTCTCTCTCTTGCTCACTTGCTCGGCCCTGGAGAGAAGGAGGTAAGAAGGAGAAAATGGAAGCGGGGAAAGAGAAGTCAGAGAGTTGAGGGAAGACGCGACGAGGTAGAAGCTTGGAGCGAGCGTCTAGAGCAGAGCATCTTTCTTAATTGTGTGTATATGTATATGACGCTGCTCTCCGGTCCCTAGCCTCCGAGGCTTTCTCTCCATCCTCTGTGCTCTTGTGTGTTCTCGCCCAGCGCCTGTACAGAAGCTAAAGCAGCATTCACATACGGGCGCATCTTATAGGCGGCCCACTTGTTGTGCGAAACTATACTCAAGAGCAGCGACGGCAGCGGTAGAAGTAGCAGTAGTAGTAGTAGCAGCAAGAGCAGCAGCAGCAGCCTCGTCTCCGTCGAGACACTTTACGGTTCATTTACCTTTGACCATCGACTCAATGCTGCTGCTCGCTCGGAGAAAGAGCCGAGAGACAGAGAGAAAGAGCAAACGGAAAGGAGAAAGAAAGCTCGGGGTTGACTTGACGGGGATGGGGTGAGACTGAAAACGCTCTTTAAGACTGCTGGAATCCCATTCTCTAGTGTATCTTGATTGAAGCATCGCACAGTAAAGGCGCGGGGGATAAGGGAAAAAGAAGGGTAAGCTGACGGAGAAAGGGGAAGAGATGAGAGGCTGTGAACAGAAGGCCAACGTTGGCCATTGACGGTCTCTTCCAGACTCTGAAGCTTCTTTTCGCTTCTCTCTCTCTCTCTCTCTCTCTCTCTCTCTCTCTCTTTCGTGGCTGTAATTTTCAATTTTCACTTAGCCAGAGTAAAAAAAAAGTATAGCCAAAGCAGAGGGTGACCGCGTACTTATATTGGGAGCTAACCAAAACATCTACCCCTACTTTTAGCCTCCTGCTTATTTTTCTCCACCTTTTTTTCAGACCTCCAAGCTTATGCATTTTTCCTTGGCTTTTTTACTTTGGTCTTCTTTTTCTTCATCTACTTCCATCGTCAGATGCTTTTCATAAGGTATAAGCTTGAACCAAGGTATATACATATAAGGAAGGCTTTACGGTATTAGCTTCAATTTTGAGGAGTGAAGTATCCAAAGTATTACGTAAATTCATTAGGAATACTTTGAAAATGGCGAGATGGAACATTAGTAGGGGGTGGTGGTGGTGTTCCTGGAAGAGTTTATACGTCGACACACCACGAGTAGTTGCCTAAGGGTATAGGAGTATAGTGGGGTATATACATATAGCTTGCAGAAGGAAGACACAAAGTTTTCGCGAAAGCTTAAAAATTCAAGAGGCGATTCAAACTAATTAGCGATATAATTATACTTCCCTGGGACAATTTATGCGCATAATTAATTTAAAACGATATCTGAAGTTTTCTCTCTCTCTCTCTCACAAGTGCCTCGCAGCAACGCTCAGCTCGCGCGCGTTATTAACTCTTCGGGAGCAAGGAGGAGGAAGGAGAGGAGGACACCAAGGGAGTAAAAGAGGAGGATGGAGGGCAAGAAACGATCGTGTGCGTGCCGTTCTCCAGGATCTCTCCACGCTAGCGACTGCAGAAAGTTCTCCTTCAAAACTTGATACGACAAAGCTCGCTTCTGTCTCTCTCTCTCTCTCTCTTACTCTCTTCTTGTAACTCTTCTTTCACCAGCTGCGAGAAACATGTGAGTTGATTTTCTTAGAGTCGCGATCATAATTTTGACGCTGTTATTAGAATTTCATGATGCGAAGACAGTATGAGACTTGATAAAAATATCGTTTTGTATTTGAAAAATATTGTTTGTTCACGATCATCACTAGGTCTTGGTAATATTTTGAGATTTTCGTTGAGTTTTTCGTTTTGTTTACCTTATAATTTTATCAGAAAAATATTTTAATATTGTTATCAAAATGAAACATTTAATGTTATCTGTTTATATTAAACTTTATTACGGACATTATGCAATATTACCTGGATATTACATAAACTTTAAGAGTTTATTTTTTTGTTCAAAAATAAAATTTGTGTTGAAATTTATTCTGTAAAGATCAAAATTTAAAAAAAAAAATATTTTAAAGCTCAACAATGAAGTACGTGTAGCAATAAATTACAAATAATATCTAATAGAAGCAGCAAGCAAATTCATTAAATAATGAATATAAATCGAAAATTCGTGAAAAAAAGTTAGATTTTCAATTTAGTATACATAAAATTCAACATTTTTTGTTCAGCTTGAATTACGATCGGTGATGTCGAGGTTAAAGTCGCATAATCGGCCAGTCTGTAACAAACGGCGAAACGTGTCCGCAAGGCGTCCGTCGTTTATTCAAAAGAGAAAGAAGAAGAGAAAGAAAGAGACGTGCTTTATATTTCCATACCTAGATCATGTAATGGGCCGTAGAATATATTCACCCCCATTCAACCGGATACAGAAAGTAAATCCCTATTATTCGCGAACCTCAAGCCTAGTTATATATACATTCAGTTTGAATTTCCATCCAGTGAGAGGCCTGGTACACACACACACACACACACACACACACACATACACACACAGAGAGCCTCAGCCGCAGCTCATTAGGAAAATTCATTCAAGCCCGATGGCCTGCAAAACTGGATATATATCCTACGGGCATTTACCACGTGCAAGCCTCTTAACGCTCGTACTTTTTCCGACTCCGGTCAGTTAACCACGCCTTCTGAATCGCGAATTTTCCAACTCTGCATCCGCAAAACTTTTGTAAACAGAGCCCCAAGCTGCAAAGCTGCTCTTCTCCTATACAGGAAAGAGAAAATTTTTTGCTGCTGCTACATGCCGATGATTAATCAAACCTAGAAAGAATGTTAACGAGATTCAGATTTCAACTATAGCAACCATCAGCGGTCGGTCGGTCGAGCTTTCCAATAAAGCTCCCTCGTAAATAAAACTCTTCTCTTTCTTTCTCGTAAAATCACCTGTTAAACTGAAAAAGAGGAGCGCCGACAGGAGATGAGTTCGTTCCTGGCAGCGAATGGAATCTTGCCCCTTCCCTCTCTTTCTCTTTCATGTTCACCCTCTGGCGCCTGCTAAGTCCGTATTAAAAAAGAAAACTGAAAGAATCAGGGCTCCATTAAATAAAGTGCGTCAATGGCCCCATGACGCTTCTTCTTCTTCTTCTCCTTCTTCTTTTCCTCCGCTCTCTTTTTTCCTGCACGAGCGAAAACGGCGTCCGCGTAACTGCCATCCGGGCAGGGGTGGAGGGGGGTGAGAAGAGGAAGCCGCCTCCGGCCGATTTGCCTCGAGAGATGAGACAGTTTGAAAGTTACGGAATGTTTTAAGCGTCCCCCCGAGCGGGAAAGCGAGAGCGCTGCTGCTCTGCTGCTCTGCTGCTGCTGTTACTATACTACTACTACTACTACTAGTACTGGTGCTGGTGCTAGTGGTGCTGCTGCCCCGGTAAACGGGGCACGTTCCGCGCAAAAAAGCCGACCGATCGTTTTTCTTCGGCAAGTTTCTCAGCCGAAGGCGCCTGCAACGGATGTAATAATCGCCCGGCGCCTCGAAAGCTCGGTCTTGACTTGCTACAAGAGATAGAAGCAAAGAGAGGAAGAGAGAGAACGAGTAGTGGCCGCACTCACACGGCATACCTACTCGAGGATTACGCCCGAAAAATCTCACGTCCATCGAGCCTATATCGATTGCGGAGCTAGAGATGGAGGAATAGGTGGGAATACTGGCGAGAACGGATCTCAATCCTCCTTCCCCCTCCCCTCCGGCAGCTTAGCAGTGCCAAGTGAGTCCGTGCACCCAAGCAGCCGTAATGGCCGTGCTGATAATGAATCGAATCGGTGAGAGAGAGAGAGAGGCAGAGATGTGGAAAAGTTTATCTTTGAATCCCTGCCAGGGAGGTTGTCAACCCATAGCACGACTACGCTCCTCGTCGCGTCAGTGTTTCCGCACCACCACCACCAGAACACTACTACCACCAATCCCACCTCTCTGGCTTTATACAGCAGAGTGTCCCATGATTTCTGTATATCGACTTCCTCCGCATATTATTCCGTCCCAAACTCCTTATAAACGTATATAGCTTCAGAATTCCGGCAATCAATTCGTATTCCCATCGCGTCACGTGGAAAACGTACAAGTTATCTCTTTCTCCCTCTCTATCTCTCACCAGGCTCTATATAGGTACCTATACACTATACCTTATCAAATCCATTTAATAATATATACGTAATTTTGTTTTCTTCCGCTTACTACGTATCAGCTTGGAGTATCGTTTTGAAGCTTAAGCTTGGATATCCATAGAGTATCAGAGGAACAGCAAAACCATGAGGTATATATTATACGCTGAGCTTTAGTTGAGCGCTACCTATATAGGTACATAAATATACGATATATCACGAAGAAGGTGTCTCGATATACGCTTGGAATACGCATTGCCTTCTTAAACGGTATAGTATATATATAGAGTCACCTCTCCAGTCGACTCCCATAACCGATTCACCAATAAACGTCGTCGACGTCGTCTTCATCGTTGTCGGGGTGCGAGCGTCTTGTGCATTCACGCTACATATAGCACTATAGCCCCCCGCGGCGTTCCGACTTTTTATGCGCGCAAACGTACGAAAGCATACGTTGGCTTTTCTTTTTATTTCTATATTCCACCTTCTTCTTCTTCTTCTTCTCTTCTATTCCTTTTGCAAGTCTTGCAAGAGAGGCACAGCAGCAGCAGCGTAGTTAGTTTGCTGGAAAAAAGCTGCGGCAGCAGTCGCTATAGGCGCTGGAGACACGTAAAATTCAAAAGGAAGCAAAAGCAGTGCCAGCAGTATATATATTATATACAGCCCCTCCGCTGAATTTGCTGCTGCTAGGTACTGCCTCGTCTGCCCAGCCACGCGGAATTTCTCGGCTAGGTAAACGAAACTGAGGTAGGCTGGTATAGGGGTTAAAGGCAAAGAGAAACGGTGAATAGAAGAAAAAAAAAAGAAAAAAAAAAGGAACAAGCCTAGGCTACTTGTACGTATGCTATAGCTCGTTTTATCGGTCTCCCCGTGTTTGCCTGTGCTCCTTCGCGCCGTGATTATCGCGGCAAATTGAGAAAATACAGATTTCCAAGCTCTCCTCTCCCCCCATCACCATCATTTAGCTTTATCTTTTTTTTCTTCCTTTTTTGTCTCCATCTCGAGCGGTTATTTACAGGCAATCAGACACGACAAGAGAGAAAGAGAGAGCTCTCGGCTTGCAGCTTGTGCATTTTTTACGAGCGGCTGAAAAGCTCGGAAAAGTGAAAACGACGAGAAAGAAGCGTACTGGTTCCCGTCAAGCGTCGCGAACCCCCGGCTACTCGCTCTTTTTCTCCCTCCTCCCCCTCTCATTCTCTCGTCCGTCTGGTTGAGCGACTGAAAAAGCAAAATATTTCGTGTGCAAGCGCTCTTTGAAATACAATGCGTCCACTAACAGATTATCACCGATTCGATAGACATATACGGACAGCCTATTTCCACGTAGTTTTAGAAAAAAACTCCACTGATTTGCTCTCTCTACACCCTACTATACTCACACTCCTTTTTCCCTTCTTTCCCTCTATCTCTCTCTTTTTCATTCGATTTTCCTATCCCAGATTTTTATCAATATTCCAACGGCGCGAGCAGATAGTCTCTGTTTATTCACGTGTAAAAATTACAAAAGTATATAAATAAACGCGTGAAAGTACTGCAAAAGCATTTAAAGCTGCGGTGGTAATAACAATCGACAGAAATGGCTTGTGTATATCTATATACCTATATATATATATATAAAATTACGCTCTATTACCACTTATGCGAGGATAGCTCCCAACTTGCAAATACCGATTTTATCTCGCATCGATGCGTTATACGCGATCTCGTCGACTTTTCACCTTGTGTGCCCAAAATTTTAAATCGCAACCAATATTAATAAAAAAAGAAGCAAAGTAGCGTATTTTACAGTTTTTCATGTTCGATTATTTTTCGTTTTGGCCCTATATACACGTGAGAGCGTGCGATACGATCTTCAGCAGATGAATCTGAAACAAATTGTAACAGCCGTGTGTTTTCAGCATGTAGGTAGAGGTATAGGTATACGCATCATAAAATTTTTATCTCATTTCCATAATATCACCAGTAAATTTTTAAAAAATATAAATTTCGGACACGTCATCTCTCTAGAGGCTCCCTTGGAGGTAATACAATTCTTGCATGTATAAATATATATTTATTTCTCTTCCTTTCTCTCTAAAAATCGCACACCCTAAACATATTAATATCACCGAAAAACCTTAAATCTCTACGGTAATACCTTGGCCCGCAATATATATATATATATATATATATATATATATATATATATATATATATATATATCTACATATAGATGTTCGCTCGCACATACACTTATTCCCCCCGCGGCTTCCCACCCCTCCT
>JAPYZE010000850.1:29730-39730 GCA_030522805.1 Leptomastidea abnormis
ATAAAAGAAAAAAAAATTGGTTTTACAGGCCGCGATCGTTTTCCCCCCTACCCCCAAACCGGAACCTTATGCAAATGCCTTCTCTTCCGCAGCGCTTTATCAATCCCCTATAGCCAATCGTCCTCTCTCCAATTCCTCTCCCTCTACCGTGTAACCCAGCTCGCGTAGAACAAAAAATCTCCTACATCTATCCCCGGTGTGTAGATATTATATACTATATACATGTAAGCCATCGCGGCGGCAATCGAATTCCCGTGAGCCGCGTATCAACCACGTGTCCCGGTAGTAGTACATGGAAGTTGGTATATAAAGAGCGATAACGCATAATTCGAAAGCCAGGCAGGTTATATGGAATATAGAGAAAGAAAGCTAGCTATAGTCCTATGGGTTAAGCTGCCGCCTCCTCCTCCTCCTCTCATTTCCGATCGAGCGGATACGCTATCCGATGACACTACTGCGATTTGAACTCTGCAATGACGCTGCTCTCTCTCTCTCTCTCTCTCTCTTTTTCTCCCAGCCACAAATCCATCCTCTCTCTCCCTCCACCCTTCCCCATTCTTTTATCTGCACAGCAGTAGAACTTGGGGGGATCCGCTATCTCGCTTGACGCTTTTCTTTCCTTCGGCCTTTCTTATATATATTCCCGAGGTCGCTTGCTTTCGGTCTTATTTCTTTCTCTTTCTACGCTTGCTGCCGCTGCTGCTTTATGAGCGGGCAGTAACTTTAAAATTACGAGAATAGGAAGTTCTATTACCCTGGCGAAAACTCTTCCGATCGTCGTTGCGCGCACGCGGCGATTCCTTATTCTTATGTGCACAAGAGACGACGAAGGGGAATGAAAGAATGAGGAGGAGGAGGAGGAGGAGGTTGAGTAAAAGAAGGTGGGTGGACACGAGGCGTGCTTGCGGCCGAAAAACTCACGGCTATATATAGTCCAGCAAAAGCGACCGAGCTGCTGCTGCTGAGCCATATATCTACCCGGTTTTCTGGCCTCAGGACTTTCTTCTGCCCCTCACCCCCCTCATTCTCTCTTTTTTTTGCACCCCTGGACTTGGCAGGCATGAATGTAGTACGATTCATTAGCCTGCTACCGCTGTTACTGCTGCCCAGACTTTTTTGATAATACATTTTTCAAGCCGCAAAGCTTGCAAGCACACACACACACACACACACACACATATACATGTGTCCTTTGCAGCATGTGTCCATGCATTTCTATATATAGACTGCGTTTGCATTTGCAGAAAGAAAGAAAGAAAGAAAGAAAGCACAATAAACACGCAGATCCATTGACTCATACCCCTCGTAGTTTTTAGATCCTTTCAACCATTCGTGCTTGGCTTGTTTTTCCCTGTGCGCTCTGCAGCCTATATACCCCCCCTCTCTTTCTCCCCCAATATAGATAAAGGGGAGTTCGGGCTCCCGACAGGGGATTATTGCGTTTCGCGGCCGATTGCTTCCGGTGCTGTGGTAGCTTTCGTATAAAAGTCGAAGACGCGCCGAAGCGTCTCTTTCTCTCTTCTCTCTCTCTCTTTGGAATATAATCCCAGAGCGGTACGCATCCAAGCGTGCGAATTTAGCCGAGAAACACGTTTAGCTTGTTCTATGTTGAGCTGGAGCTGTATCGGACAGCCCTCGATACGAATACTCACTCTGCGCAGCTATCAGGATAGAACTGCTAGTCTCTCTTTATAAGTATGCTGGTGTAGGTGTACATCTGTGTGTGTGTGTGTGCGTGTGTGTATGTGTATACGAAGGTTGGCGCGTGCCCTTAGCTTTCTCTCGACTGACGAGCTTCTCTCTGGGACCCGGCACTCTGCCACCCTCGCACTTTCCTTAGCCGTGTCGGTCGAGCGTACTGCTCGTTGTTTCCTTGAAATTCAACTCTGAAAATCAATATTCGCAAGCCGAGCGGAAGAACGAGCGGGCTTTACTCGATAAGGAGGAGTAGTCGAGGGCCCATCAGGTTCGATGAGAGAATAAGAAAGAGAGAAAGGACTATATAGGGACACAGTCGTGTCTGGCTAGTCTAAGAAGAGAAGGTAAGAAAGACAGAGAAGTAAGGAGGAAGAGATAGAGAGAGAGAGAGAGAGAGAGATAGAGAGAGAGAGAGAAAGGAGTTGTGGTTTGGATCTTAGATGTAGTACACACGCCACTGATTCCCTTATACTTGCCCTCGAATATCCCGACCCGCCTCCGGAGATCCAGGGAAGCCAAGACACTTTCTCTCTTCCTCAGAGCCCAAAAGCACGGTCTTTTTTCGCACCACACTGCTGCTGCTGCTTCTCTGCTCTCGAGCGACCAAGCAAGCTTTTATTCCTTTTTTCTCTTATCCACCTCGTACCAAGACGCTGCTCTCTCTCTCACTCTCTCTCTCTTGTGTACAAACGGCCGACGCGCGCGATACGCCCCAAAATTATTGTTCCGACTCTCTTTCTCTCGCTCTCTCACGACCTGGATTACGGATGGACGTTTCGAATCCAGCCGGGGATAGTTTCGTCGTACTTTATCGCGGACGCGATATAACTTCGAAAGTAGGCGAGAGCAAGAAAGAGAAGAGAGAGAGAGAGAGAGAGAGAGCTGTGTAGGTATAGAAAGGAAGAAAAGAGATAGCTTGGTATATAGCTATGGGGATAGAAAGCGAAGATGATACGAGAGAGAGAGAAAGAGACTAAGTCTCCGGAACAAGAAGAGGTGTGGGGAATCTGACGAAGCAGAGTCGAGTCCGAAAGCTGCGAGGAAGTTTTATGCCACGCTCGCGCGAAGATTCTTTGCCTTTTTCTGGACCCCCCTCCCCCCCTCCCCTCCTCCTCCTCCTCACACCCTACTTCCTCTTCTTTCGTACCGACCCAACCATCTCTCTCCGGCTCTCTTTTTCCGAACTACGTCTCTTCTCTGCGATTTCCCCAGTTCGATAACACTGTGTGTGCACTCGGGGCTCATAGAGGCTGGTAGGGAGGGAGAGAGGCAAAGAGGGAGAAAAGCTCTCGAGCAGCCAGCTCGTTACCCGATGATGCGAGGGATATGCAGCATAACTCGGGTCTGCTACCTCCTAGTCGTAGTAGTAGTAGTCGTCGTCGTTGTCTGAAGCCGGTGCCTTAAACAGCTCGGGAGAGATTCCCTGCTGATGTCCTCTCTCAGCTATACCCCTTATCCAGTTCCAACAGTAGTACTAGTAGCAGCTCACTACGCGACTCGAGTTTCTATATATATAAGCATGCACTGAATACAACGCACTGGCGCCGGACTTTATCTTAGGCGGGTTATTGCCGTAATTAGCGCTGGGCGGAGAGAGAGAGAGAGAGAGAGAGAGAGAGAGTGGTATCAAGGGAACAAATTAAACCGCCTCGGCTATTCTTGCGCTACGTCCCCTCCCTCCATATAGCTGGTACTGGTGGCACCGTGGCAAGAAAGCCATTAAACGACCATCTCAGATAGGTGAAACGCCCGGAACGAGTACGACTCTCCCACGCGTACAAGCGACGAAACGACGAGCAGTAGTAAACGTTTCTTGTGGCCAACCGTCTAACCGACCGACCGACCCAACGTCCTCTAACCACCCTCATCTCTCCCCCCCCCCTCCGGATTTTTATGAACTCGGACAAATTATGCAGACTTCCGCACACTGATGAGCGTCATCCCTTAAAGACTTTTTATCTTTTAACGATTTATTCTTTCTTTCTTACTCTTTCCTGTTATTCGTTTTTTTTTTTTTTTTTTTTTTTTTTTTTTTTTTTTTTTTTTTTTTTTTTTTTTTTTTTTTTTTTTTTTTTTTTTTTTTTTTTTTTTTTTTTTGAATGAAATCAAGTAAAGTTGGTTAGAAAAAAAATTTCACTGCATTTTCTCTGTGCAAGTTAAATATCTGCTTGTTTGTTTTTTTAAGAAATTTAATGAAATTCCATTTGTAAGTTAATGATAATATGATGCGCTAAATTAATTTTAAAATGGATAATTAAAACAATGAAATGTGAATTTTCTGCCTTATTTTGTTTTATGATGTTGACAATAAATTACCTATATGGAAAATCAATTTTATAAAATTATTTATTCAACGAGTTACTTTGACTAAAATATTTTTATAAATTTTTAATTAACAGCGTTCTTGACTCATTTTAACCTTTTTACCTTGCTTCACAAGGAGGCTAATGTGTTCGTTACACTAATGTGTAGAAAAAATTTCTAACGTTACAAGTTTTATTTTTGAAAGGTCTAGCAATAAAAAAATGAGTAATATTTCTTTAAATAACTTTTTTTTATTTTCGATTTATTAGTAATAGTATTTATTAAGAAATATTGCTTTCAATATTTAACGTTTTTACAATATATAATTATGCCAAAGATTTCAATTAAGTGTGAGCCTAACGACAAAATATTCTCGGATGATTTCTTTAACCCGAAAGCGATCTTTTATGTAGATGAGTCAGGGGCGGCTGTTCCATTACTCGAAAAAAAGTCACTTTGAGTAAAAGATTTTCCACCGCAATAGATAAAGAGACCGGGAACTGCTGGTATGGGGGGGGGAGGAAGGGAGGGGGGGTATAAAGAGAGATAGTTGGTAGGAGTGAAAAATTCTCGAATAATTCTCCTCTGTCGGCGTGATAAATTGTGCCAAGCAATAAAAATCTCATTAAAGCTCGAATAAACGACATTGAAGATCTCTTAGCGGCCCCTCCTTCTCCCTTTCTCAAGCGCCACCTCCTCTTTCTCTTCTACTACTACTACTACTACCACTAGCAGCAGCAGCACCACCACCTCATCCCCTTCATCGAGCGACTTCGGAGGTCGGAAGCTGTAAAATGGACGAGGGTAGAAGAGTAGACCTTGTTAAAGTCCCCGGACTTGTCAGGAATAATCCGACACCTATCCACAGGTTTTCAGCGCGGTAATTCAGAGAGTGAGAGAGAAAGAGAGAGAGAGAAAACGACCCAGACAGGGACAGAGCACACCGAGAAGTCAATTGGAGATCGAGCTACCCCGACTTCCTCTTTCGACCTCCTGTTCACGACCTCATATACCCAGAATAAACGAGAGAATGCGTGTACGGACGACTAGCCCCTATTACACCCCGTACATAGAACGTATACTATAATACGCCTCGGGATCATGAACTGATATACCTACTTTGAATTGACTCGAGTAAATTTTTGTTTTACTAGCTGCATAGGAGCGCAATCAATCCAGCCTGTGCCTGCTCTATTTTACTTGAGCAAAGAGTCCAGGGTCTGGATGTGCCGGATATATTCCTATATAGGATGTGCGCACTGGGCTATATATACATATCAGGAAACTTATGAGAGGGAGACATGCTGGGTATAAGAGAGGCTATAAGGCTGGTGGGGTGGATATTTGCACACCTCTCATCCGGAAGGACGTAGCTCACGTCATAGCGGCCCATTTCCCGAATACTTCTCAACTGTCGAAAATCCACATTGTCTCCGGACTGTCTTCCCCCTCTCCCCCTCCCCAGCCGCTTCGTTTCCCTTATACTCCCTTCTTGCGCTCTTTTTTAGCCTCGCGTCAACTTGCTCTCGAACTTTTCTCGTATCGGACTTAAAGCGTCGTTTCGCTCGACCGAAAGCTCTCTCTTTTTATCTTTCTTTCTCTCTTATGAAAGAGGATTTAGCAGCCGAGAAAAAGTTGGCATAGCAGCAGCACCAGCAGTCGAACGTCGTCGGCGCGATACTCCTCATCGTTGTTGGAAAAAAAAGGATGGGGGGGGGGCGAAGGGTGGCTGTGCTCGTTTGGGAATCTCATCGTGCGAGATGAAAGTCAGGAGGCCAAGGAGCGGCACAAACATGCTTCGGTGGATTTTCTTCTTCCAGGCCCCCGAGCAGTATAGGCAAGTGCATGGAAGAAAGCAAGGATCGTCGCTCAGCGAGTAAGCAAGCGAACGCAGGCGAGAGAGAGAGAAAGAGAAAGAGAGAGAGAGAGAAGAGAAAAGCGGAAGAGGCAAGGAGGCTGGCGGAAACCGCTGGCTGTGGCCAAAGCTCTCTCTCTCTCTTTCTCTTTTGCGAGAACGCGGTAGCCCGCCAAACTCCAGCGCGTGCGCACTCGCTCGGAAATTGTTATCCGACGGATAACGAGTTTTCCCGTAATTCTTAGGGCAACCCACCACCGTTACCTCTACTACTTCTACTACTACTACTACTACTACTACTACTACCATTACTGGTGGTGGTGGTGCTGCTGCTCTAATTCCACCCTCCCCCTTTCCCTTTAACTCCAGCTTCAGCATCCTCACCTTGCCAGTTCCAGCTCTTTCACGCCCATCGACAATACTGGCGGACAAGTGGAGCCGGCGGCTGTTGTTTCTCGACACCTGCTTCCCCCGCGAGAGAGAGAGAGAGAGAGAGAGAGAGAGAGAGAAGGAGAGAGCATGAACGGCGATAATTGCACGCCAGGAGATCGTTGCTAGTGCTGCTGCTGGTACAGCTGCTGACTTTAATGCGACTCGCCGAGAGAACAAAGCCTCGGGGTTTAGGAGGTGGGAGAAAGGAGAAGAGGGTGGGGTGGGGTGTAGTTTGGTGTACGGAGGTAGACGGACTCAAGCTCTCGGGACGCACGCGCCAGTCGACTCGCTAAGCGTTCCAAGCGCGCGCGAATGCTTCGACGAAGCATATTACACACCAGGCATGCCATCACTGCCACACATACTGATGCTACATCACATATAGGTATGACACACACACACACACACACACACACACTGCTTTCTCTCTCTCTCTCTCTCTCTGTATAGGTATATAGCTAGCTCTCTACTACACCTCGATGACGTTTTATATCTCTCGCTATGATTCTGAGCTTGCGACACGAGTCGTGAGAAGGGCGTATTCTAGGATAGCATATCCTCTCATAGCCCTGCAGTGTGGCGCGCGACGAGACATAACGTCCCGATTTAACAATGATCGATTTGCCATTGTAATGCGTCGCATATTATAATTTAAGCGCTTTCTCTCTCTCTCGCGACAGCAGCTCGGTTATCCCAATGCCCTAACCCTTTGGTTTTAGAGCACTGCACACGTCTCGACTGATTAATCACACAACGCGACCGAGCAAAGCCGCGCCCGATTAATTAATAACGAGTCTGTACACTTCTCTCTCTCTCTCTCTCTCTCTTTCTCTTCGTATTTCCCGCCAGCTATATCATTATATTCCATTCTTGCTTTTTCTGCATCGCACTATTATTCTGGACACTCTCTCGCTTCTCTCTAATACAAAGTAAATTGAAAGTGTGAAAGATCAGGTACCTTGCTTCCCTCCTCCTCCTCCTCATCTCTCCTCGCTCTCTCTCGAGCTGTAAATGAAAAGGGAACCCGTTCCACACTGCTGTACGGAAACGCAGCTCGTCCAACGAATGGAGTAAAATTACCATTGAGCGCCAAGTGAAAAGTCCAATGGATTATTAGCCGGGATGAGGAAAATTAATTCAGCGGCCGAGACGAGATTTTGTGGTTCCATATTATATACCCAGCAAAAAAAAGTTTTTTACTCGCACGCCCTACTATGTATATTATATAGCCTTTGCGGACTCGACCTATACTCTCTCTCTCTCTCTCTCTCTCTCTTTTACTTATTTTTTTTTCTCTAGTCCCAGTGCCGTGGTGTGTTCTCTTGTCATTCCCTTTTACTTTATTTCTCTTTCCCGGGTCCGCTTTTTCGACCTATGCATAAGAAGTCCCTCGCGGGAATCTTCTCAAGAGCTCCCGACGGACGTATTGCCGGGCGAGCAGCAGCAGCAGCAGGGCGACCGACTCCCATCGTATAAAGAGGAGGGTATAGCCCCGAGAGCAAGCTAGCTATATAGGAAGGAGAAAGGACGAGAGTGTGCTGCGCGCGCGAGCGGGCTATAGCTCCAACGACGCAGCGTGCCGAAGTTCCTCCTCGTTCTCCAATAACTTTTGCAAAACTTCTGCCACCCCCTCCCCTCCCACCCCCCTTCCATCGCAACCCCTATACCACTCTTACCTACATAGTCCGGCCATCGCCCTTTTTTTTCTCTTTTTCCTGTCTCCAGCAGAAAGCAAACGCGCCCGCGTTACACACGGACCGAGAGTTCTCTATCTCTATATCTCTCTCATTCTCCGAAGGCCAGAATATGCGAAACTTTGTACTCCCAGACAGACTTGCGACTTCCGTAGAAATCGAAAATTTTCCCGATGTGCAGAGTGCATGGTAGGGGGACTCTTTGAAATTATCCATCCGATTTCTCCTTACCTGACCGCCTCTATATCGGACGTGAGTCGGGCGTCACGCGCAAGCTTTGCACACTATCAGTGTGATGGGATATATCTATATGTATATCGCGCTTGGAAGACGGACAGGTTATAAATTTGGACTTTGCATCGAGAAAGGGTTGCTTTTAGATAAGTATAAGCGAGGTAAAGAGAAGAGGTAAAAGTATACGCCGCGCGCATAGAGCTAGCTATAGCTGTAATAGTATAGCGCAGCAGCAGCAGCTCCGTTACTACTCCGCTTGACGAGGCTCTCTTTTCGCTCCGAGGAGGAGGAGGAGGAGGAGGAGACTGCCGCGGATTTGCATGCACGAGCTTTCGAGTTTTCGCGCGAACCCGACGGGCTTTGCACCGTCGTGGCAAAGTACCGAAAACTCGAAAGCGTGTGCACTCTTCTCTTGACTCTCCTCCCCCCCTCCGTATCTGCCGTATACACCTCCTCCTCCTCCTGCCTCTATGCTACTCACACCCCCTGTCCCTACGCTTGGGAGGTCTTCGCTCCTCATATTCTTGGAGAGCAATTTTGTAATACACGCCTCTTCGCTTGCTCTTGCACCCCTCCCCCTCCCCCCTAACCCCTTTCCTTTCGTTCTACAGCTTTAATATATGAGCGACCCGAGACGTTCTCTCGTTCGTCTATGTGCCTCGCTCGTGTTAGGAAGAGAGCAAAAGGGTAATCGAATACATATAGACACGCACACACATACACACATCCACCTCGCGAAACTGCGAGCTCACCTCGGGGAAAAGGGGAATGAGAAGAAGAAGAAGGAGGGACGACTCACTTCTCTGTTTCTACCTTGCTCGATTACGAGCTATATTTTACTTGTCACATTTTCACAAAGTTATATTTCTTCTCTTTCTTCTCTCTCTCTCTCTCTCTCTCTCTCGTAGAATATCGATGTTTTTGAAATGAACCAGCTGTTTCTGATGTATATTTCGACCGAGAAGGTAATTAAAGTCTTGCTCGTTCTCTTATGTGTGACTTGTGACTTTTAAAATTTCATATATATTAATATACAGGAGAGAAAGAGGTTCTATATTCGTGTTTTATAATGCTTGACGTTTTGAGCAGCAAATCGCTGAGTGACACGAATATGTGTTTCTTTTTTGTAATTATAAAGAGACTTTTTCTCAGTTTATTGCGAGAGATGTGACGTAAATTGGCAAAAAAAAAAAAAAAAGAATTATAAGATAAAAATAAAAATGAAAAAATGATACGGTTTATAAATTATGTGCAAAAAATATCTCTCGACTTACAAACGGTCAGTAAAATCAAGCACGAGCAGTTGGCAGGTTGAAAATAAATTGGACTCTGAAATCCATTTTTGAAAACATTTTTAATTTATATAAATGCAATATATTTTTAATTCAATCTCTATTGCTTTTCTGAATTATTTATAATCATATTATAAATTCTAATAATATTCCATCGTGTATAAATTTAAAACGTTATATTTAAATATTTTATGTACAAAAATATATTCATGAACATCATGTATTTCATTTATTTTTTTTTTTCAAATCCTAGTAGAAAGCCACAAAATTTCAGTCAAGAGGCGCCCAAAAAAAAAAATCTAAATTTAATTTACACCAAATTGTATGATTTTTTTTTCGTTTTTTTTTTGTTGTTCTCGCTTATTGAAACATTGCGTCGAATATCGTCAAAATGCGCACGAATGTAACGAATCTTGGTAACAATTTTTGGAAAGAGAATGGGGTGGGGTAAAGGGGTAGGGCACTCACAGCCCGTTAATTAAAACTTGAGG
>JAPYZE010000850.1:44730-68458 GCA_030522805.1 Leptomastidea abnormis
CGAAACGTATATAACAGAGAATGTCAGAGGAGAGAGAAAGAGAGAGAAAAGAAAAAAAGGAGAAAAAAAAAGAGGCCAACTAGTAGGTTGCAAATTGCAGTGGACTTTTGACGTGCAGCGTCAGCAAGCGGTGTTCACAAGTGAGGGAGAGTGAGCTAACTTATTTAGCCGCAGCACGTACCTACCTACTACACCTACGTATACCAACATATATATGTACGTTGGATAGAGCGAGAAAGGCATATAAGTGTGTATGTCCGTGAGTGAGCGGGTAAAACGAATATTCTCGTGGTAGTCTTTCGCAATATTGTATTCCAGAAAGTACAATACACATATGTGTATCTGAGAGTATACGTATGAATGTATATACACAAAAAAGGCAGTGAATGGGTGAAGAAAAAATTCAGGCGCGTCAAAGTCGCGTGCGCAAGCCTTTGAAGGGCTTTTCTCTCTTTTTTTCTCTTTCTTTTTCTTGCGAGTCGTAAAGAAGGGCTGGTGCCCGTAAAATCGTCGCCGCAATGAAAGGCTTTTTTCTATACCTGAATCCTGGGGAGTATAGAAAAACAGAGCTATTGCTGCTACTACTACTACTACTACTTCAGAAGCATAGCAACCAATGCAAGCAAAAAAAGCTGCTGGCATCGGACGATGTACGAGTCATTATTGTAATTTTACGACTTTGGCCGCAGTAGGGGTGACGGTGGTGGTGTGTATCTGTGGGTGGGTAGGGGATGTGCAGTAGGTTTATTTGTCTCTAGCGTAGATTTTGGACGGCGTAAAACTTTGTTCCCCCCCCCCCCCCCCCCCCCCCTGCTGCTGGCGGACATGAATATATCGCTCGCGCTTTCGGATTATAAACTTGGCTTTGGCTCCGATTCAGGAAGTCGCTTTTATTAGCGCGCGTACAACTCGTGGACGCACCTCAGTCTTTTCATAAATCTGTGTTAAATCGAGCCAGTATATATACATCTAGCGTTAAGAGTAAGTAAGTAAGTAAGTATAGTTATCTTACACGTGCGTCTGCTTAACTATAATTTCAACTTAATACGGTCTGTATATTGTACTGGCTGTGATTATACGATGGCCAACGCGTTACTCACACCGGTCCAAGATAAAAACCAACGATATACATCGACTCTCCAAAAAGTATATACAGTTCACTATACGATCGCGTGAACCGGATTATTCTTTCCCAGCGCGGTGCTAACCCCTCAGGGCTACTGGCGATAACCCACACCATGACACAAACCAAATTATTCCGCACCAGGATTTTTAACGAGCACGCTATACTGTTAAAATCCGCCGGGAAATTCGTTATTTTCGCGGCTCCGAGATCCTCCAAAAATTCTGGTATTTTCGGTAACTATACGCTGCAGCATGCCGCTGGACCGTCTAAAACCTGCGCACCTATAGGTACATCGCGTCAAAGATTTTTCGGGAATAAATCGATTCCGCTGACGTGACAATCCTAATCTCGGTGTGGGCATCGCTCGTAGAAACGGATCCAGTAAAAAAAAAAAAGAAAAAAAAGAAAAGGGGAGGTGATGCGAGTTGGTTGGATTTTTGGTCGAACCGCGGATTTCTACCCGCGACGTATTTGCTTTCTTTTGGAAAAGCCATTCGGGTCAGCGTGAAATTCGGCTCCAGCCGGCGAAAGAGAAAGAGAGAGCCGAGGAATTTTCGTCTCCCACCAGCCGCAACCACGTCTCACTCGTAACGCCCGGTCCCGTCCACTACACTCCTCCTTCTCCTCCTCCTCCTCCTCCTACTCACTTTTCTCGCCCTGCTCTCGGACGCGCACCCAACTACTCTACCGGTGCTCTGCTATAAAATCGATATCTAACCTAAGCTTACCATCTCTCTTTCTCTTTCTCTCACTTTCTCTCTTTCTACTTCGTATACGCGAAACTCTGGAAGTCGCCGGTGCCGGTTCGTTTCGTAAATTGGTCAAAATGTATATACTCCCTCTCCCCTGCCGCCCCTCTCCTGACTCCAGCGCTGCTGCTATAGCCTTCCCTCCAAACGGGAAATGGACTTCGTCTGATATTCGCCTCGCTCCGTGCTCTCTTTCCTCTCCTCCCTTTTTACCTTCGGCTATATGTGCGAGTACACTCGCCTATACACTCACCTATACTACACATCCACCTATAGGTACATGCACCCATACGCGTATATATTCAGGAAAATGCGAAGGTATAGAGCGAGAAAGCCTGGGCTGTCTATAGTCGGAACCGTCGATTCGCGACAATGAGTCTCGTAGCTGCTGCTGCTGCATCGCCGCTGCTGCTACTGCTGCTGACTTTATGCGCGTTGCAGAGGCTCCGCCGGCGTCGGGACTCCGGGGAAATGGAATTTTTACGATAAAAATCGCTCAGCGACTTTTTCAAGAATTTTCAAGGGGTTCTACTCTGACGAAGAAGAGAGAGAGAGAGAGAGAGAAAAAGAGATGCAAGGGAAAAAAGCAAAATTATTCCGCTCCTCATGATTTAATTATCGGTTTTATAGCGCTTTTATCGCTTTTCTTTTCTTTCTTTCTCTCTCTCTCTCTCTCTCTCTCTCTCTCTCTCTCACATACACACACACATTCCTTTCTCGTAAATTCTGCTCTTTATTTGCCTTTCGTTATTTGACAATGACATCTTCTTAAGTACCAGATTATGACATATTATTGCATTTTATCAGCAAGCTTTATCTAGCTTAACAGATGTGACTTATGTGTGTGTGTGTATATGCTTCATGGCAACTATTCATTTCTTTCACGATAAAATACATAAGTCAAGGGATAAAAAAATACGGCCGCGAAAAGTCGCTGAAATATGGACACTCTTAGACCGTGAAGTATTTTCATATTCACACACACACACACACACACACACACACACACACACACACACACACACACACACACACACACACAAAAAACTACTTCTTCTTTTGCTTTTATGGATGTATACGTGTGTATACGAGTCGCGCACGTTAATTTCCATTACAGTACAACATAGTCAGCTAGCTTTCTCTCCATCTCTCTCCTATTGCATTTGGCAAAGCCTGTTGAGAACGAGAAACTCCTTATAATTCAATAAGATCTTAGCCGAGAAGAAGAAGAAGAAGAAGAAGAAGAAGAAAAAGAAGAATAAGAAAGAAGCATACACATACGGTCAATGATCGATAGAGAGCATACACTCTCACAAGTAGATATATATGTATGCAGTAGTCCACTTGCTGAGTCGAACATCTATCAACACTGTTCTCTATACCTACCTACCTACCTATCTACCTACCTACCTTTTCCAAGATATTCCCTAAAAACTTTCTCCATATTTTATCCACACTTTAGTTCTCTTGCGCGAGCGCACCCACTGTACTTTGAAGCTTCAGCTTCAACTTTCGATCTGCCCCTTTTCACTGACGCTTAAAAGCACACACACACACACACATACAGAGTCCGCGCTCATCCTCATTCATCCTCCATTCTACCACTTGATTTCCATACGCGTACTCTTGGACCGACCGAAAAAAAAAATCCCAGGAAACATAGCGAGCTGCGTTCTAACCCTGTGTTCTCCGTTAATTTTCATGCACTTCTCTTCTCCTCCCCCCAAGATCTCAGCCTCTCTCTCTCTTTCTCTCGCATTTAGCATAGCACACAAAATTTACGAGACTAATTTTTTTTTTTCACCGCACAAGTAGAGCTTCCGAGTAGTGGGCGTCACAAAGCTTTTACGAGCGGAATAATAAAACGAGTGTGTGTACGTATATATTTATACGCGTATATATCCGAGCCTGTTCCGGTAACAGTGGCTTGTTCTACCGTTAGCTTGTTTACGTGTATTCATTGGTCGTTATAGGCCAAAAAAGCTTGC
Source organism: Leptomastidea abnormis (assembly GCA_030522805.1). NCBI lineage: Eukaryota > Metazoa > Arthropoda > Insecta > Hymenoptera > Encyrtidae > Leptomastidea > Leptomastidea abnormis. Next base: position 48,594 of record JAPYZE010000850.1, read on the forward strand.
AAGCACCGATCCAAATAAAAGCTCGCACGAGTTTTTCCGGACTTTGTTTTCCATTGTGTTCTAAAGCTGTATTGCTTTATTTGGTCTTACTCTCAATCCTGCAGGCTATTATAAATATCGAAAGAATAGCTATAGAGAATAAAAGAAGAAGAAAAAGACGACGACGACTTGATAATAATCTAACGAACCGCCAACTTTCTTATTGCCTTCCTTGCACCTCTGCGAAGAAGCTATACTCTCGGAGCAAACTTTAGCGTGAGATGTTGTGTAAATTTTTTCTTCTTTAGCAGCAGCAGCAGCACGACGTTAATTTACAGGAAAATGTCTTTAATTATTGCGCGAGTTTCTCCCTCTTTTCTTATATAATTGACTGTCGTAATATAAGTAACTTTATTATTCAATAAAACAAGTCAGCTTATTTTTTATTTAAGCTAGTTTGGTGAAAGAAATAGCGAGGATAGCTGGTCTTTGTTGATGCACTGTGGCAACAATAACAAGCATATAGTACAACGATCAAAGTCCGAATAAATGCAGCTTTCGAGCTAACCATTATTCGCATATAACAATTATGCGGCTCTCTACTTTAAGAGATGCGCTCGAAAAATCCAGGGCAGTACGAGCAAGATAAGAAGTCGAGGTTGAGAGGTAAGAGTGAAGAATCACGAGCGAGAGAGAGAGAGAGAGAGAGAGAGAGAAAGAAAGGAAGGGAGGGAGGATGATAACGTCTTGGTTGGAGAAATCGCCCGTGAACGGGCTGCTGGACTTACGCTTTTTTCCTTCTTCTATACCCTATATACTTATTCTTCGTCTACTCGCGTGTGCTGCTACTATACTATACTATTCCACCCCTATTCTTCGCTTGGCCAAGGCGCCGGAAGAAGGACTGACATTTGTCAAGGAGATGGAACAGGTCCTTTTTATATGTATATACGCAAGAGTAAGAGAAAGAAAGAGGAAAGCTCGACGAAACAGAGTCGAGTTGGCTCTGTGGAGCGAATGAACAAGAGTCGCGCGTAGGAAGTGGACAAGCGACTCTTTCAAGGCTCTCTTTCTCTCTCGGCAAGCAGTGCTTGGGCGTACAATAGATCTCGGGGCTGAGGTGAGAAATGTCAGTGAAAAAGAAAGAGAACCTCACCTCCCCCCCCCCCCCAAAAAAAAAGAGAGGATCCAAAGAAAAGACAATGTAGTCGTATTCGTTGTCGACTTGTGTTCCAAGAGCAGCCAGTTGCACGGAAGTGTGCGCGAGCAAGCAAAGCCTGACTCCTTTCTGCCATATAGGAGTAGCTCACCTACCACTGCCTCCGGCAGTGGCGGAAAGAGAGCACGAGAAAGAGCAAACACGACCGTGCCGCGGAAAAACGTCGATGGAGTCAAGAAGGAGCGGAGAAAAAGTACAAAGAGTCGCGTCGTTGTCCTATACCAACCTCGCAATAGTAGTAGTAGTAGCAGTAGCTTAGAGCCTGCCCCCCCGGCCCATAAACGCGTGTGCCAGCTGGAATAAAGTGAAAGAAGATGAGCTAGTTGCTGCTACTGCTGGTGGCGGACTGGGAGTAATAGGATGGCTCGTACACTCTCCCACACATGATGACGTAGATACGACACTAAAGGGAACGCGACGCAGCGTTTGACGTTACGACGAACCTTTAACGCTAGGCCTTGAGTTATGGCAAGGACTACCACCACTCCCACCACTCCTGTCTCGGCGTTGCCTATACACCAGCTGGAAATATCAAGTGGAATGATCTCGTAGCGCAAATGCGCGGGATGACATACTCCATCTCCTTCCTTCATTCCTTCCGAGACTGGGGACCTGCTACTCTCCCTGGGGGAACGTCTTCGGCTGAATTCGACTTTATATTTGCACTTCGCTGCTGACTGTCGCAAGCTACCCCCTCGTGTTTTTATTTTCTCGAGATCCCCGCAGAACCAGTCGTTGCTCGCCGTACTCTCTCTCTTTCTCGGTTTTATTCCCCATGAGTTTTCATTTTTATACTCTCATTAGCCGCCCATGCCAAGTCCTAAAGGGTCCAAACTTTAATAACTTGCAACTTAGTGGCTTTTTTTTTCTTTATTATTTATGAGCTGCAGAGCCAGCACATTTATGCGCTCGTTATACGATCCTGCAATCGGCAGAGGGTTGACGGAAGGAATGAAGGGGTTAAAAAAAAAAAAAGAAAAATAAAATAATTGCAAGTGTTGGTTTCGCTATAGGTTCACGAACGAATGGCTCTAAAAGAAATCTGTTGTACGGAAGCAATGGTCTGTTGTCGAATGCTATCATTTTGATCCCCTCCCATTGTTGACGCTTTACTTGTGCTACTGCTACTACTACTACTACTCTACTGCTATTATTGGATGTAAAGAGAGAGAGAGAGAGACTATTGCACCCGGTGCTCATTCGTAAGCTACGAACTGTAAGGATATACCAGCCATGCGTGAACTATATGATCCTTGTAATCTTCAAACGCGAAGAACTTTTGCAGTGTATATATGTATTTTTTATATGTATAACGTACGTGTGTATGCTGAAAGCGACATTTCAAACATATGTCATTAGTACATGCTTATGAACGATTTTCCAATATTTTAAACAATTTGTTTGTTTTATTTATTTTTTTATTATTTTTTTTTTATTTTATCAAAACAAACGCACTCTTTTATTGGAAAAAAAATAAGAGACGATTTTATGATGACGTATTGACATTTATATAGTTCGATTCAATTTCAACTATAATCGTAAAATATTTCTTTGATGTCATTTCGAACTTAATCAAATAATAACAGAAAAAAAAAAATTAATATTATCGATTTATGAATCAAAGTGATACGTTTTTAATATTAAACATAGGTATACAAAAGCGTAACCTCAACAACATTTTAATAAATACAGTAATTATTTTAACAATAGTAAATTAAGCGGTTAGGCAGATGATCCGGATATATAAACCATGAGAGTATTTTTATCGTAGAAAAAATTTAATATGTTCAGGTAAGGCGACCACAAGCGTATATATATACCTATATACGGGAGAGTAAAGAGTAGACGAAGGGGTTAAAGAGAAAGAGAGAGATGAGGTGGATTGAGGTAGCGATGGTAATAATAATTCCCTTGGTGGGAAACTCCATCAGTCCTCATTAACTCAGTGGGGTCGCTCCGGATTAATTCACGAGACGCGGTAGAATTCGCGCGCGCGCGCGAGAGAGAGAGAGAGCTTGCGTCGCGTGGTCAAAGAACCATTCTTGACATATTGAAAGTGATGATTGCTTCTACTCTACCTTTGAAATTCCCCGAGCTCATCGTTGGTGAGCTTTAAAATAAAATTTAATAAATGGTTAAATTAGTGCAAGACCGCAAAGAATCTCCATTATTATTATTGTTATTATTATTATTATTATTATTATTATTATTATTATTATTATTATTATTATTATTATTATTATTATTATTATTATTATTATTATTTTATTATTATTATTATTATTATTATTATTATTATTATTATTATTATTATTATTATTGTTGTTGTTATTAATATTATTATTATTATTATTTAACGCGTAGCGTTACTTGTAAAAATTAATGAAGCGTCTCTGATTAAAACTAGTCCTGCTAAATAATATAATCATTTTGTTTTACGAACCTTAAATAATTTCTACTAATAATTATATTGATATTCGGCTTATTTACTCGACCGCGATTATATAAATACAGGTTGATATCTATTTTGAATATGATATAATATTAATCGTTATAAAGTCAAACTATAAAACACTTTCTGAATTATAAATATCAAACAAATATTTTAAAAGTTCGTTTAACAAATAACGCGATTCTACATATTATATGTCAAAAGCTCGTAGTATTTTAATATATCCGTTGAAATAAATTTAAATATTCTCGTTGGATCGAAATGACGAAGCCCATTTTTGGTTGCCCTGCATACCTATAATAGCAGCAGCATCAACAACAACAACAACAGCGCATGTATATTTGCAGAACACAGGAAACAATCTACCGTGACAAAAGCTGTAGATTTTATTAACTGGCAGAGTGAGTGAGAGAGACTGGTGAAGGGCAAATTTCATTTGTTGATTTTGCTGATATATCTCCAGTCGGGAGCATAAATCAAGCCTGGAAGTGGCGAAAGTTTCATCGGCGCATGTGTGTGTGTGTGTGTGTGTGTGTGTGTGTGTGTGTGTGTGTGTGTGTTTGTACATGTACAACCTACACACACTCTTCGAAGGGTGGGCGTGCGCTCGCGAGCAAGCGAGCTTGCGATTAAAGAGCTGCATTCGTCAGTCAATTCCAATACCGGGGTCAAGCGCGCGCACAGAGACGAAACGACTCTGGGACTCTGCCGGCATCTGGCTCTCGTAGCCTGCTGCTGCTGCTGTGCGCGATATATTTGCATAGAGCACGTTGTTTCCGCGGAAAGGGGATGACTGGAGGTTAGGAGGGTAAAGGTGAAGAAAGAGGAGGAGGGGGGTTTAGTCGGTTGTGTGGAGCAGGGGGGGGGGCTCTATCGTAGTTTCGGAAAGTCGAAGGGCGCACTTGGAGCAGACCGCTCAGGCGGCGAGCTGTTAAAGTTGCCGGAAGTTATGGGAGCGTCCTCATATTGGAGCTGGGAATATCGCGAGAGAGAAAGAGAGAGAGAGAGAGAGAGGAAGAGGAGAAGAGAAGAGCGTCCTTAAACGGAAATATCCGTCGACGAGTCGAGAAACTACGAGGTGCTTTCTCTCCGCCTGCTGCTGCTTCGCTTCTACCTATAAAGCTCCGTCTGGCTCTCTCCCCCTCTCTCTCTCTCTCTCTCTCTCTCTCACTCTTTGCTCCTTCTAGGCCGCGGCTTGTTCATCCTACTTGCCCGATGCTGCACTGCTGGTTGCTACTGCTTAGCGGAGTCTGCTTGGCTGCTGCTGTTGCTTGCTTGCGCCGCAATAATGACGAGTCGAGAGGACGCCCCCTCGCCCTCCCCCACCTTCGCTCACTCCCAGCCGCAATTCGAACGGTTCGTAAATTACCCGGCGGTTACGGCACGTAACTACGACGTGTTGGCCTGCATGCAAGTGCAGGAGTGTGCGAGAGAAGCGTGCGTCCCCCCACCTCCCCTCATTCCCCTGCTGCCTTGCCACAGATCGAGAGAGGACTCCTAGAATAGTAGCGCAGGAAGGATAGAGAAGGAGATGCTCCCGCTCTAGGATCCCAACATATCTATATACGTGCTTACTACTACCCTCCCAAGCTTGCGTATATACACAGTAGCAGGAGGCCTGATTCTCTGATTCGTGACTCGTGACTCGTGTGGCCCGTGGGGCTCGTGATTCCTGGCATTAACCCCCCGCAGTCGAGGTGCCTCGAAACAAGAACTGCCCACTGCTCCCAACCCCTCCACTACCCCTTTACTATTCTCTCTCTCTCTCCCTCATTCACCGTAACCGCCGTCGCCGCCGCCGCTGCTGCTACTACTACTACTCCGCCCGCCCCGCTCATCCGGCAACGCGGAACCGATAACGAACGGCTTGAATCGATCAAATTGAGAGACGAGCCGAATAAGCTATTACGATTTGCTCCAGAAAATCAGCGGTACTACTGCTGCTGCTATTGCTGCTGCTATAGTGCAATGTAGTATATAGAGCGATGGCTATGCCTAGCTATACATATACACACACATACATATACACACACATACGTAGCGGCCGATGCGCTTCCGATATGTTGACTCATTTGCATCGAATAATCTTAACAGCAATGCAGCCTGTATCATTTGGGTGATTAGTCCGGATGGACGTCACTTTACATATTGATTCCGGTACTCTCTCTCTCTCGCTATAACCCCCCACCCCTCCTCCTTTCTATTCACCACTGTTTCTAAAATCGATTCTGTGAAAATGTTATATACATACTCTGCAGCGGAAATAATCAACTTTATCCTCATTTATATTTTGCAAACGAACAGATGCGCCAAAAAACGTGTAATCAACATTTATATAAAACAGCTGATAAGTTTTGATTATTATTGGAAAATAAATAATTGTTGTTCAAATTATGGAAACGATCGAGACCGACGATGATATAGTTCTCTCTCAATATGTATTAAACTGACGGGATGAGATATATAATATATAAATTTATCTATATTTCTCTCTCGTCGAACACAAGTTTACTAATATTCCTATTAAGATTTTGGGGCTGAAATCTAATAAGCCTTTATCGATAGCCAATCAATCCATATCCAGTTTAACTGAACTCTCTAAGAGCGTGGCAGTGAGTAAACTATTTAACTGTTCGAAGTTTGATTAGAAATTATTTGATTGAACGAGTCTAGTCTAGTCTACTCTCCTCTCTCGTCTCGTCTCATCTCGCGGTTACCAGAATGCCATGCGTCAATTTTCACCACGTGATGATTTTTAATTAAACCCCGACTCCCCACCCCCCATTCTACCCCATTACTATATTCTACCGGCCCAACTCCAAGTGATTATAACATTTTCCAGTTGTGCGCATATTAATGTGTATCTCGTTCATCAAGCGCAAAGTCGGAAATAAGCCGCGAGCCCCCGAGGCTTGAAATTCGTGTTATTTTAAGCAAAGAGAGAGAGAGAGAGAGAGAGAGAGAGAGAGAGAGAGAGAGAGAGAGAGGAAGAGGGAAAAAGGCGAGAGTTTTTAAGCGCAGTTTATTGCGTGGACTAACTGCGTTTAAAAAGTTAACGGCAATAAATTTTGTTTGCCGAGGGAAAAGGAAGTGTGTATGTATATGCGGTGGTGTAAAGGAAGTGTGGGGTCGTAGAAGAGCAGAGCAGAGTAAAGCAGAGTAAAGCAGGCAGGCAGGCGTGCGCGTCGAGCGATCTACGAATCGCCTAATGTACTTAGTTAACTTGACCGGTACATTACGTCCATAATAGGCGCACACCACCAACTACTACCACCACGTGGGGGGTAGCAGTAGCAGCAACGCAATAGATTACGGCATTTCGCCCTGAACCATTAACCCTACTCCCACATCCCCTTTCGCATTTGATAGCGGCCAGCCCGAGGCCTGCAGCTCGAAACATCATCCGACGCGTGGATGTGCAAGCACGCGTCCCCCCATAAACCTCGGTCCATTGCTAGGCCAGCTATGCTATGCTAGACAAAATTGTCGCAGTAGCTCTACCTAATTCTTTTTTTCTTTCTTTTTTTTTTTCATCGTTTTTTGCATGCCTCGGGTTGGCGTTTCCAGAGAAAACGTACAATTTCACAGCTGGCTAGGCTTCGTTTTGTCAATTGTTCGGTGCTTCAGCGGACACGATACTCTTTTTCGCGAAAGAGAAAGAGAGAGAGAGCCGTTCCACTCGGCCCATTGACAAATAAACCTCGCGCCCCTCGTTGCAAGTCAAATAAAAGTACATAATCCTACGAACCGTTTCAATTCGTTTCTACAAAGCCAAAAGCGAGCCTGTCCCGAGATATGAGGAAACAAAAGCCAAATGCACTCACTCTGCTGCTGCTGCTGTTTTGAGCGAGACTAGCTGCTGTTGGCTGCTATTGCCGTTGCCACTGTGTATAACTCTCATACTGCTTTTGGCTGTCGACGCTGTCGCATTCGCGGATTTTCATCCCCCCCCCCCCCCAGCAATGCCTCCCTCCGACTCTATCTTGGCTTCTTTCGAAACTACTGTCTTTATATTTCTGAGTGACATTCGAAATTGACAAAAGTATTATCTATATACTAAATAATTAATTAATTTATTTCGGTATATTTTTTATAGATATTCAATGTGAATGTTGATTCTTAAAAAATTTTATTGATGCTTACTTTATTTATTTTTTTACAAGTAATATTAATAAAACTTGGATTTTATCTTAAATTAACAACTTTTACAAAAATATGGTTTTAATTTAAAAGGGCTATAGTAAAGCATCATTAAAACGTTCTTCGTTCTAGCTAAATTGGCTTATTACTTAAAAGTTTGGCTTACATAATTAACTTCATGCGCAAAGCAGGCGATAGGATCAGAATAGCGTAGTAGTGTCGAAAATTTTGTTAATTATAACTCAAACACTGACGAAACATAAATTTGTGTAGCTAAACACACACACCCTCACATACACATACACACACATATACATATTTTCCCCAAAGCCATTGTTAGCAAAAACGTACAAGCAGACACGTTTAACGCCACGCATTAAGCAGACGTTTTTACCCGTTCCTCTACCTCTTTACACAACGCTTTTTACACCAGCCAACCTATTTTTTTTTTTTTTTTTCATTTTTTTCCTCTTCCTCCTCTCTGCCTCCTGCTCTTTCCCTTCATTCTTTCAAGCATGTCTCTTCTTACAATCTGCGTTGATTTAAATGCAGCTACAAGTCAAACATACACACCTACATACATACATAGTTATATCCCTTTTTTTTCTCTACCTATTAAAATCCCAGCTTATGAATTTCGCCTGTAAAATATGGACCTTATTTTCCCGCAGTAAAAAAAAAAAAAATGAACATGCCGGTACATTTCGTGCCCGGGCTTTTGAGAACGGTAGGGAGCTCGCCCGATTTGCATTTGAGGTTTCACGCAGAATACACACACACACACACGCTGCGTGGTATATATTCAAATGATTTGCTCGTCTTTTAATGAGACAAAGAAACAATTTCACAGTCACAAACACGAATATACATTTCCGTAGATATAATGTGTAATACATACCTATCTACCTAACTATATATATATGTATAGAGCCAGTTTGCAGAGGAAGAGGTGTGGATGAAAAAGCTCGAGCGAGCGCAAAAATCATAATTACGCGGTTGAATTTCGCTGTGCAAAGATAACATTTCCGGCGGCGCATGTATATATGTATAACGAAACACAAAGCAGCAGCAGCGTCTCTCGTCATCTCTCGAGGGGGGGTTGATATGCAGAGGATAGGGATGAGTGTGTATACGGGAGAGCAATCGCAGACAGAGTCTTGGGGAGCAAAACGCGCGCGCGCGCCAGCTGCCGAGAGACGATGAATTTGCAAATTCATCCGTTGCCGCACGCCGGCATCTTGTCACACGTCTATTAACAAATATTATCGCCCGTTTGCATGGTAATGCGCGCCGCCACCACCAAGAGCCCACTGGAGTAGAAGAGCTAGAGCTACTCTCGTCTCGGAGTTAGAAGCTGCTGCCGCTGCTAGAGGGTGGGTAGAAGTGACGCGTCCCTCCCCCCGGACACGTGTAGCGGGGACCAAGCTCATTTTCATAGGCACCAACACCACCACCACTACCACCCACGTTCATTCCGCTCCCAAAACAAGCTCCTGAATAATTCCACTGACGTCGGGCCATCCGGTGTGCGAAAGGACTATGCACAAGAGAGAAACAGCGCAGCTCTTCTTGTGTAAGCTAGAGCTCTCTCTGAGGTAGCGCTGCGCCACTATATTCTCCATCCCTAGCATCTTCTCTCCTTCATCTCGTTTCTTCTTCCCGCAAGATTTAAATGAAGGCCACTTAATCAATATTGGCTGTGTTTCCATGCAATCGTCCTTCTCTTTCCATTTCCTAGTGATCTCATAACGCCCACTTGGCACGAATGTAAACTAGACAAAACATTTTTCTTTCTCCGTTTATTTTCCTGTAAATAGCAGCTTCTTTTATGTATGTATGTATGTATAGCTCGACGACCTTCGTGACTGTTTGTTCTGTGTCCGCCCCCTGTCGTCCATATTCCGCTCTGTGTGTGCTTCTGCGTTTCATCGTGTTTAACAATATGCTAATTTAGCTCTACATTATATTATGTACATTTTTGGATTTTTGGAATCTGTCTCAAATTATGCTTTAATCGAGCTTCGCGTGTTATTTATGCTAATGATCTGTTGTTTCAAAAAAAAACAAAAAAAATTCTGTCAAATTGACGGTCGAATATTTACGTGTTTCGTCACGATGTTTTTATAAAGTGTTTGGTGGAATAATATTTTCCAAATATATCCTTTTGTTATTATCTCGATTAATGCGCCATATTGTATTTTTATAAATGTTGACATTTTTCGTTTAAACAGCAATCGATCTCAGTTCTTTTTTTTTTCAACTAATTATGCAGACCGTGTGTCGAAAAAATGACTTTTGTATATATATACACATTTATATTATAAATATAACGAAATTATTTTTGTAATTTTAAACATTAATTTAAGCTCTGAGTGATGGTGTCCGCATATAAATGATTTTTCATATTTTCCATGCCAGAGCTTAAATTTTCATAAATAGATGATTTATCAACAGTGGGAGAGCGAGCGACTTTTTGAAATATTATACACTCAACTCGGTACTAGCCTTTCAATTGCAATATCTCTCTCTTATACTGTCTAAAATAAAAACCATGAACTATATATTTTTCCTGGAATAATAAAATTCATACTTAATTGACACTTTATACTAGAAAGAAATGAAAAAAAATAAAAGAGAGAAAAAAGTCAATAATTAGCGGTTGGTAGATTAAGAAAAAAAAATGTACAAGAGGTAAAAGAAAGAAAAACCGAAAGAAAATAAAAGCAAACAGTAAAGAGTAGGTAAAGAGAAAGGGAGGAGGAGAGAGAAAGTATGAGGGCTTTGGGTAAAATCAAAGCGATCGCTTATTAGGGTGTCGGGCCGATACGCAACAGAAGCCGCGTGACAAAGGCGAGCAAGAGAGAGCTCCAGCGGAAGAGAAGAAACGTTGCGGCGTAAAAGGGACGCGCTTGGGTAGGTGGGTGGGTAGGGGAAAGGGGGGGAGGGGGGTTGCACGCGTACAGAACAAAGTCTCGTGGGCGACGTGGGAGTAAACGAGGTATGGAAGGAACGCAGAACTGCGGTAGCCCGAAGGTATACGAAAAGAGAAGGGGGATGGATGGTGGTGAGAGCGTGTAGTGCCAGAGGCAGCAGCAGCAGCAACCAACAACGTGAGGGTGACGGTTGTGCAGCAGCAGCAACGACCAGTACGCGGAACGCGTCGGTTTGCCACCCCCTACCCCCCTTGGCCGTAAAGCCACACGCGCGTGTGAACCGCACCGAGAGTCAGCTGTTTAGTCACAGTAAGAGAGAACTTGTCCCTCTTCCCCTTTTCACTCTCTTCCGTGGTGTATACTACCACACGTCGGTCGTTGCTGCTGCTGCTAGTGCTAGTGCTACTGTGCTATGCTTCTCACCCTCTTCTCCGGCTAATTCGCTCCTAATAACGACTGCATCGCGTCGCTACAGCGAATCGAAATGCTTATGGTAGAGTGCAACCCGCTAGAACAGCCGAGTGCGAATGGACGGACTTATTAAAGCGTACGACCGAACCTGACTGCTAACTGAGCACTGTACTCCCGCACATGCACATTTTCAAGCGAATACCACGAGAGAAGAAGAAGATGAGAGAGAGAAAGAGGAAAATAGTAGATGAGGATCGAGGGGGGTATAAAGTGTGGTATGAAAAGGGAGTAGTAGCAACGAAGCGCGACATGAAAGCAATTGGCCTCATCTCGCCATTTTTATTGTTCTTTCATTGAAGCCGCTACTCCTGCTGGCCAAGTGGGAAAGTCGGACGGAGAGAGGTGGAGGTGAGCTGGTTGGCACAAGCGCGCTCTCGCCAGTAGCCCGCGTTCCATGGAAAACTGTCCACCCGCTCTTTTGCCCTCTTTCCTCCACCCTTACCCTCGAGCTTTCTCTTCCTCTAAAACCCCCCAACCCACCTCACACTCTTTTGCTCCCTCTCTCTTTTCATCCTCGTTCTCTTTCGCCGCGCGCTATCGACTTTGTTAGTCCGTTCCACCGCTATACTACTACTACTACTACTACTGCCGTCGTCAGTGTCGACGCCACTACCACCAGCACCACCGCGCTGCCGCCAGCCACCGTCGAGGCTCGAGCTGTCCTTTATTAATCCACTCTCCTGCCTTTTCAGCTACTTTCGCAGTCCTCTCTTTCAAAGAATTTTATTACAGACCACTGACTTTTTATAAGTTCTCGCGTTATTGATAGGTGCATGATTTACTTGGATTAACTCGATGTTATCTCTTTCTTTCTTTCTTTCACTCTTTTACTCTTTCTTTCTCTCTTTGCATTGAATATGTATGTATATATGGGCTATGCACTTTTTTATTACCTTATTCTTTTTTCACCGATAAGCCAATTTCTTCGACGTATTGTTTCACCTTTGACATATTCAACGGCTTTGCCATTGATGGTAAAAAAGCTGAACCGACAGCAGAATAATTCAATTTTTGTAAAAAAAAAAAAACTAGATTGCCGTTTCTCTGTGATGTCGTCACCAGCTTTGTAATACCAAATTTTTTTATTTTTTTCTGTTTCAGGTAAGAGTTGCTATCTATATAGATACTTCGTGTGTTGTCTTATTTTCGATATAACGGTGAGTTTAATTATTTTTTTCTTCATATGTATGATGATCGTCCGATTTCTTATTGAAGCGTAAAGGTCGCTTTTATATCCGTTATCAAAAGATTAAAATCCATTTCTCAAGAGCCCCGTAAAAAAAAAACGTACATCTTTGAGAAAACATTCTAAACTATCGGCTGCAGTATAAAACGAGCAAGCGAAAGACCGATGAAAAAAGCATGATGAATGAATTTTTAATGTTTACGTGAGCCCTTTTTACGACGCGATCCGCAGCATATCGGGCTCTACAGTAAAGAAAAAAGAAAAAAAAATGTACGAAAAATAAAAGCGTAACGCAGAAATCTCGTTTCACAACAAAGTAACCTTTACCCTCGTTTTTTTTGTCCAAACTCTACTCTTGATATATATATAGCCTAGCGTCTAAACTCGTTTCAGCTCTAAAGCTTGCGAGCCGTGCGAGCGTAGACCTGATCCACACACTAATACCCCCAGCGAGTAAGGCGTACACGCGGTTCGCACACATGTCGCGATCCGGATACTCTTCCCCTTATCCTTTTTTTTTTCTCGTTAAGACGGAGTCGCTATCGGGATACATAAGAAGCGGCGCGTATAGAGTTTGCTCCTGGATTTTCCGCGATCGCCCACCGCTAATTGCGTCACGATAAGAAAGCTCCTCCACGTGTGTTGGGCCTGCAATCTCCAGAGCTCCCAGGCTGCCAGATAACGGATCGAGCTGGTTAATCCAGCAGCAGCAGAAGCAGCTCTTGGAATGACAGATCTCCGACCCAATTACCGTGCCACTCTCGTACCAACGAGCAGACTTCTCTCTAGAGTTTTTTCCAGCGAGGCGCAAACCCTGTGTATGTCTCTCTTGTGATAGTCGACCGTCACGGATTCTAATTGTCCAGAGGGGCTCTGACCAGAAGCAGAAAAAGATCCAGCGAAAAGCGCCTCGCTGATTTGCCCCTTTTTCACTCGACCGTCAAGTTAGCTATAGCTATAGATGACTAACAACAATGCTAACGATACGCTTTTCTCCCTTTTTCAGTCTCTGCCTCTGATTAATACCAAGAGGCGCAAATAAAAGAGACGAGCAAGTACAGTCTCTCTTGCGTGGCGGTCTGATAAAAAGTTATGTTTTTTTTATGTTTGTCTTTCTTTCAACCGGTAAGCGTTGCCGTGTTGCCTACTGCTGCTGCTCAGGCTCGTTAAATTTCAACACGGTATTTAATTAAATTATCGATCAAATAAATTTAATCAAGCATTCGTGTTCCGACTTGAATACCTCCTCTCTCTCTCTCTCTCTCTCTCTCTCTCTCTCTCTCTCTCTCTCTCTCGCTCGACAAAGCTCGCCGACTGAAACCTCAGAGTAATTAGTCGCCTAGTGCGCGACGTAGCTTTGATTGAGTGTAATGTTATAACAATCAGCAATCTAATTACACCAATTAGTCCGATAAAAGAAAGCTCTCCCGAAGCACGGGGGGGGGGGGGGGGGGGGGGATACCAACCAGCTCCTATCGATATATATACATTCGTGGTAGATGAATATCAGAAAAAAATATTCAGCTCTTAAATGGCATTTTTATTGCTGATCGATGCGCGCATTTAAACGTATTATAAAAGTTTATAACATCATATACTACGGGAAAATAGCCTCTCTCCCTCGCTCTCTTACGCGTGAGACGTATAAAAATTTTTTTAATTAAAATTAGTTATTTCGAAGTGCATCAGGTAATAAATATACGCCTGATAAAATGTGGGATTTGATATATAAAATGAAAATGTAATATCCAAAGCCGCGTATAGCTGTATTGCGCTTTCTCATTGAAGTTTTTAAATCCAAAAAGAAATTTTTTTTTTAATAAGTTGTATTGAAAACACTTTTTTTCATGTAAAGAATTAAAATATAAACTGAAATTTTCACTAAATATTTGTATTTCTGTCTTCTTTTTAGTAGTAAAAATTTCAAATATAGATATTTTGAGGAAATCAATTACGATTTTGCGAAAATTATAAAAAATTATTTCTATTTTTGCTACAATACCTCGAGTCAATATTTATTATATTTTAATTTGCCTTTAACATCTCTTAATATATTTTATACTAAAAAAGCGAATTCAAAATTTTGGTATAAATATAAAACTTTGTCACTTAAAAATTGAATTAATTATATATTCTGATTCTGTAAATGACGAAACATATTTTGAATACAAATTATAAAAAGTAGATCAAAAATTTTATTTTGAATAAGCTTTCTATCAAATACTTGGCAGCGGTATTTTTTCTTTCGCGTAACCCATCATTTTCCGTGAAGTGCTGACAAAATGAACATAAAAGATATTCATACGCCGGGATAAAGTTGGATACGCAAAATACTCGAGTGAAAATCTAATGAAGCGCGCAGTAGAATAGACAGTTTTATAGGCTCGCGTTTGAGAGGGTAAGTATATCAAGTCAGATGACGAGGCAGCAATTCACAGCCCCTTAGCCGTACTCTCGTTCTGGGTACGTCTAAGGAAAAGTGTCCCACTTCTAACATAAGAATCTTCGAGGAAATATGGGAAATAAGGGCATAGAGAGGAAGAGTTGGGAGACAAGTCGACGGGGGAGCGAGAAAGCCCGGCGGCAGCAGCAGCAGCAGCAGGACATGTGGACGGCAGCGATGGTGTAGAACGCCAGCAAGAGCGCGACGATTTATCCGATTTAATTGCCGTCTCGTCCAGATAATTAATTACACGGTCGGTGTGGAGATCTTTAGCTCCCGTTTCTCTTCTTCTTCTTCTTCTTCTCTCCCCCACCCCGTCTCGGCCTTTAGCGCCGCGAGCCAGACAAAGGATGACGTGTGGGGGCGTCCTGCTGCCAAACGAAAGACGCGCACAAAGGAAAATGAACGAAGGGAGAAAATGGTTGAGGGGCTGAGGAAAAAGGTAGGGTGGGATATAAAGAGGAAAAAGAGGGGGAATAGCTCTTTGTCCATTCCTTTTGAATTAGCCGACGCTGGCAATTCGCGAGCCTGATTATTATTATTTTTTTTTTTTTGCTGGTGCTTATTTTGCGCGCGTGAGCTAAACGAAAAAGCCTCTTTATCTCCTTATCTCTCCTGAGAAGGGAATATCTGTTAGGCGACGCGATCAAGCACAAACATTACGATGCTTATGAGGAGATTTATTCTACTGATCGATGTGAGCCAGTTTCCGGCTGACGTGTATTTCGACTTGATTACACACTGACGCGTTACATTGTCTGGTAATGGTAAATGTATATTACAGAGACGGATATTTTAAGCTTGATAAGTATATTCGATGAGTTTAATCAGAAGAAATGTAACTAAATTTCATATTGAAAATAGTTGCTGAAAACGTAAAAATAAAAATGTTTACAGTCGATAATGTTTGACAAGTTGAGGCAATTGGGAAATATAAACTAGCAATAAAAGTTAATTGATATCAAAATATATATAGAAATATCTGCAACATATTTTGGTAAATAAAATTTATTAATACTGCCGTAAGCTATTGAATGAAAAATGTAAAAATATGGATTAGATATATAAATACATAAAACTGTATATTTTAAATTTAAGAGTAGCAACAACAACAACTTGGCAGTGAATAATCGATAAATTATAAAGCGGTGAGAGTTAAAGTTGTAAATTTATCATTCACTGGGGTTTATGTTTCACCGATGGCCGTCACACAAGTTAATAAACTAGAAAACGAATAGTTCGTCAAAAATAAACTAGAAGCAGAAAAGAACGAACGTATGAGAGGGAAAAAAAGGCAAGAGAAACGAATAATCCTCGTCGAATCGAATTACCAAAGAAGACGAAGAAGATAATTGCATTATTTACAGTCACCATGGACTGGCTTACGTAAACGAGCTCTCTCTCTTTCCCTTTCTCTCTCACTAAGGTACTTTAAATTCGTTGCGGGCTAGGCGTTAAATAGACGTCGTCGCAAGTTCGTCTCTGTTCGTTTCGTTTCGTCGGACGTTCGGCCTCCCAACCGAATTGAAATTTATTCAAGCCAAGACGGCAGGCCGAGGTGAAAGAGAAGGTGAAGCGAGTAAGAGAAATAAGAGGGGCGGGGGGAGGGGGGTCCCCTTGGCATTCGACCGTCGTCGCAGCAGCAACAGCAGTCCGACACGTCGTGTTTGGACGACGAAATCATTTGGCAATCGTTGGGTGATCGACGTCGAAGCCGAGGCCGAAAACTAGCAAGTGCCGCGTGCTCGCATATCACGGCCAGCCAGCCAGCCAGTCAACGGGATTTTCGCAATTTACCTTTGAAAGCGCTCGAGGCAGTCCCGGTACGCCTGTCTGTGTAATACGCGCGACTCTCGTCTCTACACCTGCCCCAAGGGCTCTGGCCCGCGCTATCCTTTGCTTTGTTCGACTGGCATCATCAGCTGCGCCACCTCGACTCTCTCTCTCTCTCTTTCCTCCCAATTTCTTGCTCGAGACTGCGCGAATGACAGCATCGGGCGCGAGGATGAGCGGAGACGAAGAGGCTAAAGTGGGAGAGCTAGTGAGGGGGGGGGGGGAGGGAGAAGGATATCTCGAAAAGAGAGAAAGCCAAAATTTCGCGCGTTTCACTCGAGCCGCACGTTTGGCCTTCGACGAAAACTACTCTCCGAATGGAATCGAAAATCCGTCGGCGAAGTTATCTTGAAATGCGAATCAATACGGCGATTCCCTCATGAATAAATCACGAGTTTTATATATATCTATCTATCTATCTATCTATATCTATGGCAGCAGCAGCAGCAGCAGTAGCACACGCAATGCTTCGTGCAGTGCAGGCTTCTCTGGCCCTACAGCCACACTATACTGTATGCGAGAGGGAGAGAAAGGGAGATTCTCCACACACGTGAAAGAGAGACAGAAAGCCTCTCTCTCTCTCGTATAGGTATTCGAGACGCGTGTGAAATTACTATTGTGACAAGTCTATACTGTCAGTTCCAAAACTTTTGATCGACTCTCTCCCCCTCACTCACCCATTCTCTCTTTCTCTCTGCAACCCTCATCCGCCCCTTAACCCTCTTCTTGCTTTCTCGATGCAAGCCACTCTGCTGCTGCTACTGCTTCTTTTATTCTTCGTCTGAGAGCTTCGCCAGCTTTTTTCTATCGACTTCCTCCGATATATCCCCGTACCGACGACTCTTCTCTGCCGCTATATAAAAGTTTGCACTCGTGCGTAAATAGCCTCCGCGTGATATACATTTTATATAGAAGAAGAGTAGAGCAAGTGAAATGTGGGAGGATAGAAGAGTGGTCTTGTTAAAGCTCATCTGCCAGAGAACTCGCGGATCATAAACAAATTTGACCGAACTACTGCGGCGTAGAGTATGACTCGTCGTCGTCGTCGTTGTTGTTGTCGATGGGTCAACGCGTGGCTGGACAAAAGCGTTATTCATTATAACCGGGTCGGGGGAGTCGCGCAGGATGAGCTGGTGTCGCGATGCATGCTGCGCTGGCATAACGAGCGGACAGTCAGCCACCGCGTACCGATATAATGGCTCAACAGCAGCAGCAGCAGCAGCAGCAGCAGTAGTAACAGCCAAACTCGCTCAGCCGGCGCGCGTACTGCATATGCGTGTCCGGTGCGGCTGTACCACACCCGCCGACCCTTCCTCTTTCTGCGACTACACCGACGAGAAATTAATACGAGTCGTTGCAAGCCGCTTGCTCTCTCCCTCTCTCTCACTCTCGCGTTTATGCGGGTCTCCTAGAGTTAGGAATACGCAGCAGTAGCACAATAGAGGAAAAGGGAGCTTTAGCCGGTTAATCCGCGATCGATCAACGTCCGGAAGCTCCGAGGTCGCGCTGTACTTCGACTGACGCTCGTTGATTATTTTGCTTCGTCAACAGGCAATTTTAACCGAATTAATATCCATTATCGAATGCATTGGACGCGAGAGCCATTTGGCCGTAGTAGCCCCCCCCCCCCCACCCTGTACTTTGGAGTAATGGCATAGAAGCATAGGCTATAGGATGCCTGGACTCCCGAGAGCAGCAGGAGAAGGAGAAGCTGTGCGAGTATAGCGCTGGAATAATCGAGGGGGAAGGAGTGAAAGCCCATAGTGTACCAGTGGAGGTGCTTGTGAAAAATAGAGGGATCTTCCGGTTCGTTTACGTTACGGGGACGTGACGAATTGCGGGATCGGCATATTTCGACAGACCGATCCGTCGATCGCCACGGAATTCTAATTTCTCCTCCCCAACGATCATTTTTTTTTTTCTGTTCTTCCTGCGCACCCAAAGTACTTGTCTTCCTAGCTAGCTTGCTTTTTCTAGCTCTACTCCACTGCTACATACCCACATGCTCTTGCCGCAGATTTTTCGAAAGCTTACCGGCGTTTAGAGCAAAGTCCCTTTTTTCTTCTATTTTTGACTAGTTCTCCCTTATCCGCTTCTTCGCGCTAATCCATTTTGATTTAATTGATCGAACATTCAATTTAGAAAATCGAATTTCTTTTGGGAATTTATAGAGCCGGTCTTACTTATCCTGAGAGAATTGAATTCAGCAGCACTTTTTTCGTCTTGAAACTGCTAAAAATGGTACGAAAATTGCATTATTAAAACTTTGTTGAGCGTGTTGTTAATTCGTGGCGGATGAGCGTTTAAAAATATATTTTTAAATTTCCTTTTCGTCTCTCAAATTAATTCCGCGTTTTATCCATCAAAATTTTATTTTAATAATATTACGATTTAATTGCGCCTGCTTTTTTTAAATAGTGTAAAGTATTTTAAAACATGTCTTTTTTTTGTTCTTCTTTTATTTATTTTTTAATTTTAGAAAACCATAAAAATTGTACTTTATATTTTTTTTTAATATAATATTTCGGGGAACAAAGGCTCTTAAAATTCTTTTAAAATTCAACATCATGTTAAAATATACATTTTTTAGCATCATTTTTATAAAAATCAGAGACAAAAGTCGTTTCACTTCAGTTGCTTGGTTGGCTTTGAATTTGAATATATACATTTTTCATTTTTCAAATTCAAAAAATTTCCGAGCACAATAACAAAATCGTTCTGTAACAATACTTCTTTCCTATCTTGATATTTTTGTCTAAACAACAAAAAATTTTTAAAAATTGAACCATTCATTTCAATTTTATGGCCAATTATTCTTTCTTTTAAAAGAAGAAAAAAAATTCAGTATTTTTCTAAACTCAATTACGAAAGCAGTAAAGAATTCTGAATTCATTATAAGTCTATAAAAAAAGGAAAAAAATAAGATAATAAATAAAAACTTGTTAAAAAAATAAAATATATATTTTAAGATAAGTAAAGGAAAAAGAGCATGCTGTTTAGCTGAATAAATCTCTGCAGGCATTATGTCACATCTTCGCGTTACACAGCCATACACATAGCCTGTTCGGCTTTCTTCGACGAATTACAAATAACGCAGCTCTGTGACTCTGTATTAGGGATGGGCGATACTCGAAAAAAGTATCCAAGTAAAATAATCGAGTAAACCAAAAGTAATCGATGCTGGAGTATCGGGTATTCTTAAAAAGTAT
>JAPYZE010000851.1:0-56758 GCA_030522805.1 Leptomastidea abnormis
GATGTACACGGTTAGCCCCACACTACCATGTCTCTGGTGTACGTAAACGTATTTTTTCCTCCCGCCACAAAACAAAAAAAAAAAAAAAAACTACTACTATAACTACTACCTACTACTCTTGCTGATGGTCAGTTTGGTTAGTGGCTGGACGTTTTATGGTTTGTGCTGCTGCTGTTCTAACATTGAATTGAGTTGTTGAATTATGAGACCAGAAAGTCGATATCTATATTATAATCCATTGTGTATTACAAATATCATTATTTCAAAAAATTTATTTGTTTTTAATATCGAGAAAACTGAATTTAAATAAAATCCAACTTGTATTCAAATATTCGATTATTATTTAAATCAAATTTATGAAACATTTCGAATCTAAATAACCTTCATTTTACATCCCATGGAAAACAATTTACAAACGATGATCTTCCTATGAAACAACACTAAGAGTTGTTTATGCAACTTTGGATATATATCCGAATCAACTGTATAAATAGCACACAAGCACCAACCAAGTTAAAATTACGTGAGCAACTATCGAGTGGGAGTGGCTGTTGGGACCAACCTGACACGGTAAGGCTAACTCGCTACATCAAAGATCTGAGTATATTTGACTACGAAGGCAGTGGTGGTGAACGATACGAAGGATAGCCTCTACGTATCCTCCCCCATCTCCATCCTCTCTTACTTTGTGATACCAATGCAGCAGCAGCAACGGTCGCTCTTCCCTAGTCAAAAAGCTCTATATACACATGCATAATCATGGATCCTATATAACGTCGTAGAACTAGTCTCCTCGTCGTCGTCGTCGTCCTTTGCGTCTTTGTGTGTTCTCTCTCTCTTCTAGCACCCGAAATTGATTTATTATTCAAAGCGATGCTTGTTTCACAATGTGTATTTACCAGCGTTGTCGTTGACTTCGTCGTCTTCAACTAGATTTGCGCATGCAGTGATATATTCGTATACGAACTCTCTCTTTCTCTCGCGACACGTGGCAAGCTTTAACACATACATATATATAAAGTCAATGTACAATGTATGTATATAGTTGACGATCGACACTGTTCGCTTGGAAATTTGGTCTGTGTCTTACTTGAGATGCTTTCATTTGCTTTTAAATACACAAGTTTGACTACTAGTTTCTATTGCTATTTGATACGTTGTTGTATTGTTACCGATTGAAGCTTTCAGAAAGTCTTTTGAATATATTTTAGAAAATTAATGAATTTACGATTGCCCGCTATAGAAAGGAATGCTTAATGCGATTATTTATTTGTCGTTATGTAGTCATTTGATATATCTTGATGCTGGTTTAAGAAAAGTTGTCATTAATCATTATGATTTTTTTTAAGAATTAGATGAAAGCGTGTTTGTTTAATTGAATGCATTTATGTAATCATTACTCAAGCTAGTACACACACACACACACTTGGGCTCTTGTTTGGTCAACCTCTATTCTTTAAGATATATATTATACGTATATATCTTTTAGATCATTTGATTTCGAGGTTTTTATATTTTCCCTCATAAAATATATAGTTTGAAAAAGATGCGTCTTCTTTTAAAGGAGGGGAAAGAAAATTCATTGGAGGTGTGAATGACAATATATATACCTAAGCAGCTGATCCTATACCAAATAGTCTTTTTTTTGATTTTCTATTTGGCTACTTACGGTTAGGACAGCTTTTAAAGTTTTTCAAATGGAAAAGATAAATTACATCGTCAATTGAATTTAACTTAAGAAAGACTTTAAGGAACAGTTAAAAAGTTTTGACTTTTTATTCATGAATTAAAATGTATGCTTGAGTTAAAATTTCTCGGTTAAATTTTGTTGCCGTTAAACAGTGGATTCATTTGTTACAAATACAATTGTCAAATCACTCTTTGCCAAGAAAGCTACTTTACACATAAAATAACAAAAAAGTATTTAAATATCAAAAATAATTAATTTTACTCATTTTCTCATAGGATTATTAAATACGACATAAGTATAAAAAAAGATAAAAAATGAAAAAGTTTTCACGCATGTCTACATTAATAACATCAATCTCTCATATACAGACTTTTTTTTATCTTCTTATTCTCGTCTCTACCATACCTTTCGATAAGATACATTTGAAGAGAACAGACGCGCACACATATACATGAACCTTAAGAATTTCTACCCGTCTTATCCATTAAGAATCATCTGTGCAGACGACGATCATGTCCACAGCTGGACGCACCAGACCAGGTTATACCATAGCAGAAAATATATCTGAATACACACCGCAAAGTCACCGCCGCCGCTGAAGCTTATCGTCTGCGCCTATAACTTATCCGTTTTTGCTCCTCCTTTTGCTCTCCGTTGGTTATGTATAACCACCATCACCATCCCCTCTGTTACCTATCTTTTTTTTCCTGTAAGTGACCATGTCTACGATAGGTAGACAAGATGTACGCCAGTCCCGCGACAATGACTGTCATATATTTTCAGCTTGCGTTTTACCGGGTTTTCTTCGCTGCTTTTGCTGATAAAAATTCATCTATATACCCCTTTTCTTTCTAGCAGACCGATGATTTTTATTACTCAACTGCAATTTGCCAGTTATGTTATAGTTTTAGTTTCTTTTTTTAATTTTAATTAGCTGGTTAACAAAAACCAAGTGCATTCAACTCAATTAATCTCTATCCTTTTACCCTTAGCTTTCTCAACATAACAAAAAGTAATAATAATCGCGCTAGTTTGACAAGACGCATGTGCGAGCGCTTTGCCGATATAGAATAACCAAAAGAGAAAGAGATATCTATCGATATGTTGCAGAGAGGGTAGTGGTAAGAAAGTACAATATAGTAGGAAGCGTATATTATATGGTGGCGGCGCGTTCTTATATAAAACGCCCTCGTGACTCTCTGGCAAAGCTCGTGACTAGCGTACTACATCGACGAGTTGAAAAAAAGGGAGAAGGGGGTAAAGGTAAGGTTGCGCACACGCGGGGCCACGACCTCCCGCGGTGTGCAGCAGAATCGATCGACAAAGTACAAGTCGCGGCGTAAGACTTTCTTGTCGCGCACTGTAATCGGCCTCACAGAGCATTTCTGTATGTATCCATAGGATATGTAGGTAGGTAAAATTCTGTGTATGGATGAATGTTGATCGCGCATATAAGTATACGCAAGAAGTTTGACTGAAAGGGATAGCCTGATATTGAGCTTTCTCTATTCATGTATGGGATATATCGAATGAAGGATTTTTGGATTGATAAAAGAGGAATTTAGTCAGTATCTATGTGGATTTTTTGACGTTAAATTATAAATTAATTTTGGTGGTATTGGATTAAAAAAATACGCAGAATAAATAAAAGGTTTTATGTAAGATATGAGATGTTAATAATAACACAGCAAAAATCAATAAAATTGTTCCATTGCCATCAAGTAGAGCAAGAATTTATTTTCGTATTTCAGTATTCTACTATAGCATATACTTGCAATCAGACACAAGTAGCTGAATAGAGTTGGAGGGTTTTCAGCTCCCCTTGGCAGCAATAGTACGGCAGCCACCGACGCGTGTCGGTTACTGTTAAGTTTTATTAGCAAGACGTTCCAAGTACATATATACATATACATACATATAAGAGAGACGTGCGGGTATGGTGGAGTTAGAGGCTGCACGTCGTTGGCTTGGTGAAAATATTGACGGAAAGCAAACCGTCCGAAGTTAATCAAACTCGCGCTGTAGTACCGAGAGTATTGAGATATATTGACTATCCAGTATTTTGCTGTATAGTTTCTCGTGTACTTTATAGACTCGGAACTTGAGTTTTTGTTTCTTCTCTGTTTGACTAAGCGTTTACAATATCTTACTTTATTAGATATTTTTTATTACAATTTTATTTTTTCTGTTGATATTGGCTGATAAGTTAATAGTTAATTAATGTATAGAGAAATCATATATTTTTGGAGGCAACAATTAATAATGATGGAAATAAGTTAAATTTATGAAAAATAAAATCAGAAATATTTTTAATTAAATTATCAATTTCCTTTTCATAACCAACATCAATTTCGTTAAAATTAGGATAAAATTTGATGAATGCAAAAAAATTTTAAATAGCGATCATAACCAAGAGTGAAAAAAGAAAATATAAATAAAATAAATTAATAATCAACGTCAGTGCAAATTACTAAAAATTTCGTCATGCATTCACACAAGCATATACACACACCATAAATAAACTACAGTAATTATATCCTCATTAAATTTCTATCAAGTTTTTTTATCATCAACACTTCTATTTTGCGTTATTTTTACCAAAATTTTGGATTTATTATGCGTTGTTTAATTCTGGTTTGCAAATATAACACTACTGTTTTTGGCAAACAATATACCTTCGTATAAACTATATAAATCTCGAATTTCTTGCAATGCTCGTCTTATGCTTTTCATCTATCCGGTATTGCTCAGTTTTTTCATTATCTTTGAATTAGAGCAACCAATCATCCGTTATCTTAGTGGAACAAACATCAATTAAGTTGCGTAACTGAAGGTCGTACTAACGACAAAGTGACGTTGTAATTTTTTTTTTAAGATCGCGTGTTGTTTAGATAAAATTGATCACTTATGTTGTAATAGCTTTGAAAAAAACGAGGACTCTGCAATGACTATTATCAAATTTCTCCGAACATTTTATGATAAAGTTAAATTGTCACAGTTTCCTTTTACATAATTTCCTTTACAGACACAATATTATCTTTTCTATGAAAATAAGAAAAAATAAATGATTATATGCTACAATTTTATAGAATAACTAACAAATTGATTTGTAAAAGCCAAAATCAAGTAAGCAAGTGGTGTGTATACCAGCCGTTATAAGCTTTATACCAGAAGTCAGCTTTCTTTCTCTTGATCCTCTCGCTTTCGACGTTTTTTTTTCGTCTCTCTTCTCTTTTTCTCTCCTTAATCTTGAAATATGAGCGCGTATTACGAGGAATTGTACGCTAGAGGAAGAGACCCGCGCGAGGAAGAAAATAAAATAAAGGCGAGAGAAAAAAATACCGAGAAGCGAGAAAGACTAGGACGAGATAAAGAGAACTAAGGAGCAACCAGGCGGTCTCTTTCTCTCTGTGTCGTACGACAACTGTCTTTTACACCACAACCGCAACTAGTGTGTGCATGTGCTTGACTTGCGGCTGACTAAATTTTTTGAACTGGAATATTATTGTTGAGATTTTATCTTTTTATTAAATTACATGTAATAGATTGAAATTCATAAATTTTAATTCAATCTCTTACTTAAAAACAAGAACTTGTAAAATATTTGCTTTAATTTTTAATTTTTTACAAACAAAGAAAATATTGTCATGATAATACTATTACGCAGAAAATGATCTCTCAAACTGTTCACATAATAATCTCTCAATTTCCCGTTTCCTTTTCCACCTTCACCCATGCAGTTACGCACAATCCTAAAATAAAAAGAATAAAAAAGAAAAGAAAAAAAACACTCCTCAGAATCCACATCCATTTGCAAGATACCCAACAAGCAGAATATATATAAATACAAAAGCTCACGGTAGTGCGCTTATACGCGGATTACGAACGAATGTAAATCAAGATGAAGTCGTATAACATCTTCGAGGAAGAGAGACCAGAGTCAGGCAGAAATCGCGGCCAAGAGGAAACTGTTGCTGCTGCTGCTGCTACTGTTAACCAACTCGGCCTCGCTAACGTGTCCGCCCACATGATTCACGATTTTGAAAGCAGAGAAGCAAAGGGTCTTGATCTCTCTTTCTCTCTGCCCATCCCCATCGACGACCACAAGGAGTAGCGCCACCGTGGGTTCCTTCTTCTCCCAAGCAGGAAGTGGCGAATTTTGACTATTTACGAGCGAAGCAATTGAAACGTTAATCAGGCCTCCAACCACCCACCCTCTTCTCTTTCCAACTGCTAATTCCACTATAATTCCTTCTTTAAGTAGGTGCGCGCGCGTGTGTGTGCATTCGCAGGGACGCGTTTGTAGTGGCTTTGAAAAATGTACGCGCTCTCGAGAGCAAGCTCCAACCTTAAGAAGAGGTCGAGATGAAATTTATGCGGTAGAAGAGCTTGTTATTTACGTTACCTCTTTCTCTATATACTCTGTGTTTTTGTATTGAAACCGCCTTACGCTAATACGATTAAATGGTTTGCATACTGAACGGTTCTCTTTCTCGCCTTGCGAATATAATGCGTTTTTTGATTTTTTGCTCAATTATATTTAACCGATACCTTAAACTCTCAAGTAAAAGCTTATAAAGCGAAACTTGTGTAATAACGCGTTTTTTTGTCTATGATTTATAAGAATGAATTTTAATTAAGATTAGTTTCTGATTCTGTTTTAATGCTTTCGCTTATTAAAATTAGCTAAATAAGACTTTGGAGAAGTTTGAATCGAAGATATAAAGGTGTAACAAAAGCGGTTAAGAACATTTATCAAATTTTCAATTGAATTATTAATTTAGATTAATGGATTTTAATTGTATTATAGTGTCATTTACTTTGTAATGAAATTAATTTACAGCGATATTATATTTATCAGCGTATTACACAATTAAAAAGTTTAATTTGACTTATAATTGGCAGATCAACTTCACGACTTTTAATTAGCACTCTCTTCGTAGTAAAATCAAATAATAAACATTAATAACATTTTTATTGTTATTAAATATTATCATAATAACACTTATAATTTTACAATATATATCAAGCAGCACAATTAATGAAATATAATAAAAAAAAAATCAATTACAATTAAAAAAAAATATATAGCTATCAACGACAGTAGCATTACAAGACCACACAGAACGTCAAAACCACCGTGACTGTTAATCCGCGATAGTAATCCTCCACGTCTTAAAAAGAACGAAGAAAAAAGAAAACCAGCTCACAATGTACATAACCATATCCCAAAAACATGCTTTCATAACGCCCTCAATCGTCCAACAACAAAGTCATTGTCTTCCTACTATATATACATAAACACATAACATTTCCACATATATACAACCTGAAAATAATTTTTTTTTTCCATTGATCAACTTAGTTTCTACGGTACACAGATAAAGAAATAAAAAAGAAAAAGATTTCTCAGTCATACCTTGAATCTCCAACAGTAGGTACATGTATACATCCTCTCACCCTTAACACGATCGCGTCATTCACAACCAACGATGATTTAGACGCGAGTCGAGTTAGATCGCCCAGAATCTTTCCTTCCCCTGCTCTCGCTCTGACTTATGTCTCTCTTTCTTCCCTTCGCAAGAAAGAAAGATATCTCGATCCAGCTCGCGATACGCGCATTGTAGCATCTCTCGAGAATAGGTGCAGGGTGCGCGAGTAAAGTCCAGTCCAACAATAGCTCTAAGATTCCTCTTGAGGGGCAAAGAGAAAGAAAGAGAGAGTATATCTTAGGGTTGTATACAGAGTAGAGCCACGCGCGTTACGCTATATCCTCATCCTTATACCGATCTTTCATTGTGCGGGCCACGATAATTCCTCCAGGCAAGTTCGTGCACACAGTATAGAGATGAGCGAGAGATGTGAAATTCTAGAAGGCTATATACCTCTCCCTCTCCCCCCCCCCCCCTAACTACTCTCTCTCTTATTCTCCGACGGATTTTGGCTTCTGGTTTTCGTTAAGCTTTGGCTTCGCCCTGGGCTTACCTACAAAGTCAATCTCTTCTCCACCCCCTCTTCATCTTAAGTTCTTATTTCGCACCAGATAAATTAGACGCCAGCATGTGAGTGCGTTTAGTATCTCTTTCTCTTGTAGTGCAACTGCATAAAGAAAGATAAAAAAAAAGGATCAAGTTGTGGCGATGAAGCTCTTTTTTTACTGTACATTGCTACAGTCTCATTTGCAAAAACAAGCAACAAGTCAGTTAAGCATCCCCAAAAATCTCTCTCTCTCTCTCTCTTTCTCTCTTCGAGTAATTCAAGCCTCTGCAAGTATATCGCAGCTACGCATCTTATAGCTACCGGACAAGCATATATACACAGTTAAGGAGAGATGATGAGCTCTCAGGGGGTGGTCCAGTGTCTCGCGCGCAGTACGGTAGCGCCGTTGGGCTACGTAAGCTGCCTTTAAGAACTTTAGGGGAGGGGGGGGCTACCTTATATTCTTTGACTCTCATCTGACTCTATACTCTTTTTTACTCATACCTTAATTCTTATCCCTTCTTTTCTTATAGAAACAGGGATTAATTCTTCTTTGTACTCTCCAAGTGCTTTTGTTAGAATTTTATTTTCGCATCTGCATTATAACTTTATTTTCTGTGCTTCTTTGAAATTTTTAATGATAATCAAAATGGGATGATAACTGCAAAATTAAGAGTACAGATTTGGAAGGTGACAAGATTTATGACTGGATTGGTACGGAAAAGAAAGAAGAGCAGACTAAAACGTAAAAGAAACGATGCAAGTAGGCATCAAGCTGCGATCGATCAATTGTATTAGGTGTTATTTCCTTTTGGTTTAATGGAAAAGTGATTAGATCCTGACGCTCTTTCTTTGAGGTTTAAAAAAAGTTTGGTGTTTGTATACGAATTGTATTATTTTTCTTTGGAAAATCAGTTTAGATTAATTTGTTTGGGAGTAGGTTTGTTTTGGATTTTTAGTATTGAGTTTGATTGATGGGCATCGTTATGAGCGTTATGCATAATTTATTATGGATAATGAGTTTGATTTTATAATTTTAAAAAAAGTGTATAGAATAAGTTTTTTTTTTAGAAATAGGGGCTATAATTTTTTAGTGAGCTTGATCTACTGCAAAAAGTTAATAGAATTATTATTATTTATTTTTTCTTTTTTGTTAATGACATTATTATCTAATGATTAAAAGTGATTAAAGTATTTTAAGGGTAAATTAAAGCTTTCAGCTGTTATTAGCGATATGATGAGATCGAATAAATTAATTATTATTTCATAACAGACAATGACAGATTCCGAGGTGAATATAATTTTCCTATAACGATTTTTCAACTTTGCCATTATAGATCACTGTAATTGACCACAAAACAAGTTTTAAATATAAATCTCATTCAATTGTACTTAAAATTATCATATATGGGTTTAAAATTGAATATTAGTTTGCATTTATAAATAGATTATTCATTTGATTCGCAGTGAAATATCAGGATAAATTTAAAATGAATTAACTGTTTTTCATGCGTCAATATTGATTCTCGCGGGCTAAATAGCTTTCGTGTCGGATGTATACATTTACCTTAATTAATTTTGAGCGAGCCCTGCATTAAAATTTCAAAAATAATCGACAGTACATATATTACAATTTAATTTTAACGTTAAACAAATCGGACGCACGTAATGTAAATTTTCATTCATATTTTTTTTTTAATTCTTCAAACAAATTTTATCAATCACTTTGATAATTTCGTCTCGTAAATTATTAAAAAAAAATCTTAAATTTACGTTTGAAAAGTCCTGAAAAAAAGCATTTCCAAGACAATTAATTAAGATAAGCAGGGGGTGCACTAGAATATTATATATATGTAGCTCTTCGTCTACAAAGCGCAGTTGGAATATGCATTACATTAATGATACTCGAGAACAGAGAAATGGGAAAAATGTTTTCCTGGCTCTGAAGAGTGGCTCAAACACTTGGCTATGTTACAGCTCGCGATAAACGCGCGCTATCGCCAACGACGGTAGTTGTAGTCGTAGTAGTAGTAGTAGTGTAGCAGCAGAAAAAAGGAGAAGAAAGGGGAGACGTCGCCGACAGAAAGAAAGGCCCAGGGCCAATTTAATTCACTTTTACGATAATTCGTGTCTCGAGCCCTGTGCGCTTCTCCCCTTCTTCTTTTATACCAGTTGCACACATACATACACAAGCACGTCTACCGAATCGTTTCCGTGGCTTTCTGTTTCTCGGATTTGAGATTAAAGTCGACGAGCTCGCGTATACACTCAACTCGATTAATGGCGAGACTACTTTTACATATATACATATACCTAAACTCTCTCACATATACACACATACACATGTTTATTTTTATATTTACGCGTGTCTCTCATTTTACCCCCGCTATAACGCTGCTCGTTAAAGATGGCATATCAGCCCAACCCATATGCTCGTTTTTTCTTTCTCTTTTATAATAGGTCTCTTTTTTTCTTAATTTTGTCTCTTTAATCTCCTTCCTCAAATTTAATATCCAATCAAAATCCTTTTTTTCTTTAACTTCGTTTTAATAAGATTATTAAAGCTTAGTACGTGACTTTATAACATTTTATACCTTTTTCAAAAAAATCTCTACCTTTAAACTATTTATTTAACACGTGTTATTTGTTATTGTCATTCCTATAGCCTTTAAATATTGACATAGCATTTTAATAATTATAGATTATTCAAAAGTTAGGAGAAAAAAAATTTGCAAGTCTGTGACTTGTGTTTTAAGTCATTTACCATGGATAAAAGATAATCTTTAATTCCAGGTAAACAAGAATCACCAGCAAGAGTAAAGGTAAAGCTAGTTCCCAAGTTAATCAAGCTTAAGAAACAAAAAATTCAGGTACATCTCAGCCGAGGTGTATATATATATATATATATATATATATTAGCTGCTTTCTTCGAGACTCGGAAAAATTAGTAATCCGTAGTAGTTTTAAGCGCGTCCGCGTAAATCTTAACCTGGTATGTATAGGTATACACCTATATATACAGCAAGCTTTTCTAATATAAGCATATTGTCCAGTTGTATAAGTAGGTCAAAGGAACACCGACAGTATAGTATCCGCCCCTCTGTTTACCCGCGCAGACCAAGATCGAGAGAGGCTGTGTGGGGGTCACAAAGCCACGCGATGACGGACTCAAGGCTGCAGGGGGTCTATGGTATATAGACGATGACCGACCGACGGACCAACCGCGCCCAGAGGAGGATATTGTAGTAGAAGTTGAAAGTGTGGAGTAGAGAATCGACGTGCGCGACCCGGTGGTCTCTCTTCTAGAGGTGGTTAACCGACTTGGATTTGCCGGTGGTACAAGCCGAAGGATATACACACTCTGGTCAAGTTGGCACCTTCTTGGGAAAGAGAGACAGAGACTTCTTAGTCTAGGGCAGATATATATACCTTAGATGAGTACTAGATGTTGTTTCTTTTTCTTTCTGTTGGAAGAAGAAAACTTTGTTGGGGATTACTAGGTGAGTAGTATTAAAGACGGAAGACTTAGTGCTCTCGTGCTGTGTTTTTTTTTTCAGAATGTTTCTTTTTGTGTCGTGCGACTCGCACGTATACAATTTGGTTGAAACTTAAGTTGTTGTACGTTATTTGTTGTTAAAGTGTTAAATGTACAAGTTTACCAAAACTTCTGAATGTTTTTACAAATGTAAAAATTAACTTTTTCATTAAATTTTTTTTGAGTAACGAAATTCTTAATTAATATGAAGTGAATTTTTACAATTAAAGCTGAGTAATTTTTTTATAAAATTTAATACAAAATCATTCATATAAAAAAATCGATCATTACTTGAAAGAGTTTCCTTTAATAAAAACAAATTAGGTAGTAATTCTCGTATTAAAAAATTTATTCTATACGATATTCTAATACATAACACCAAAACAAAGTTGAAAAAAAATTGTCACAGCATAGTGCACACGCGACACTCCAGTGCCTCTTTTCGTGATCACCTTAGCTTTTTAATCCCCAGGTATACCATCAGGTTTTTTCTTGAGCCGAAGCAATTCTTAATCCCCTTGATCCCGTCAAATATAACACGACCGCATGGGGGCGCGAGGTAACTCCGCCTACAATTTTTCGGTCATTCTTCTTTTTCGAAAGCCAAAAGGGCTATACTTATACAACTGCTGTATTGCTATATGCAGGTATACATGGTTAATTTGAGTTAGAGAATAGACACAAAGGTAGAAAAATGCATGAAGAGCACGTGCTGTAGTGGTTGAGGGTATATTGTTCTTCTTGAGATGAATATTCGTGTGACATCAAATTTTTTTAAAAACTATAACAACTAACATAATACATTAACATATAATTTATGTAGACAAAATTAAAATATTTTCAATAGCATGTTTTAGAATATCGTAATTATCAAATTAATTAGTAATTTTTTTAATTTGATATTGCATACAGAATAGTTGATATAAAATAAACTTTAAATTTCAAAAATCTTTATCGAGTAAAAAACGAGTATAATTTCGTATTTTTCCTTATTCTCTCAAAAGTTACTTACATTTTATTCACTGATGGGTAATTCACTGGTTTCAAAAATCCCTATTCTCACGATCTAAAATCACGATTACCAAGGCAAGGGAAATTTTAGAAGGAATGAGAGTAAATATGGGTAACTACGAAACGAAGTGTGCAGTGACTGGAAAAAAGAAGCGATTTTGAAAAGTAGAAAGAAAAAAAGCTCTTGGTTGATAATATACTTTGCGTTATAGCAGGGTATAAGCTCGTCAAACACAAGCACACAAGAGCAAGCGAAGTGGATCTTATATTAAGGCGATGCATTTCCATAAAAGTTGCCAAGTCGGCTAATAGAGAGCGACGCGACCGAAGCTGTAGAAAAAGACTCCTTGCGAGAAACGAAAGAAAAAGAAGAAGAAGAAGAAGCAAAGAATAGAAGATTTTGTGGGGGTAAACTTGCACTATATATCCGGAAGAATTAAACCCATACCAAAGTAAGAGAGAGAGCGCACACCGCATACGCTGGGTCTTCGTAGGCAAAAATTCGCGAGCAGTTAAGGAGAGACTAAAGTCAACACAGTGAGAAAGAGAGATGGTATGAAAACGTCGTTTGACTTCTTATCGACCCCTTACTTATTCGTGAGAGAGAAAGAGAGAGAGAGAGAGAGAGAGCGTTCTTGGATTCTTACTATATAGGTACCGCGTATGTATGCTAAGAGACGCAATCACCGATATTGAAGCTTTCATTTCGTTTTCCGTCTTATATTACACTTTGGATATACTCGCGACTGTTATTCCGTCTTTATACTTTATAAGGACTTTTGAAGTCATGAGTGCTTGCTTTCTATGTTGCTTTGAGAAAGAGAAAGAGGTTCTTTTTTGATATTTGCTAAGGTTTCACTTGCGACTAGTTAATTTATTATGATTGATGTTAGAGTTTTGTAACTTGATGAACGAAAATTCAATCTTCATTATTTTATATATTTTAAAATTTACTTTACTGTTTATTTTCTTTATTTACACTTTAAAATGAATATCATTTAAAATTAAAAAAAAAATGTTGTTTCAATTAACTTCCAAATTTAGCAGATAATCAATTTATTCTAATCACGACATTCTAACATAGAACCAGTAAGTAGCTCTTACACCTGTATATCTAAATTTTTTATTCACTCACAATAGTAACTTCGGTTACTTTACGCTCACATAGTAACTCCGGTACAACGAATGGCAAAAGAAAACAAGTCCCATTTACAATGAACAGCAGCAGCAGTAGCAGTAGCACCTAAGCTTAAAATAAATTCCGTCCACTATCGACTCTCATTATAAATGCAACAGTAGTTGGACGCGAAACGGTCTACTCGCTTTTCAGACCGCCTACCTTTTTTTTACTCTTTCTTTTTTTTCTTTTTCAAAGCATCCACGACAGAAGCCTCCTTCGTCACGGGGAATTAAGCGCGACGCCGAAAGAAGAAAAGAAAAGGAAAAAAAATAGAGGAAGCAGCAAGATAAGCACATAGCGTCGAATGTCTAATGGCCCCATGTGCCGCCACGCGTATCCACCTATTTGGCCTTTCGTCTTTTTGCACCGGGCTTTAAAAGCCCCCCTTTCCTCTCTTTCCTCTCTGCTTCTCTAGTCTATGGATCTGCCAGACTCGCGATCGACATCGCAACTTTTCAGTTTCGGTACGACGTCGTTTTTTTCCCACCGATAAATAGCCTTAATTAGGGACGTTTAAAAAAAAAAGAAAAGAAAAAAAATGACTTCCACTTTTCCAGTGGCAAATTGATCGTGTCGATCTTTTTGAG
Organism: Leptomastidea abnormis; assembly: GCA_030522805.1. Classification (NCBI taxonomy): domain Eukaryota; kingdom Metazoa; phylum Arthropoda; class Insecta; order Hymenoptera; family Encyrtidae; genus Leptomastidea; species Leptomastidea abnormis. Next base: position 13,983 of record JAPYZE010000851.1, read on the forward strand.
CTCACGCATTTAATTTGCCGAGCCAAATCGGTGATTCGTCTATGCTTCTTTTACCTCTTTAAGTATTGTCCTCTGAATTTTTTTTCACCATACCACTAGTAATTTGCGAATACTTTTTTTTTCAAATAATTCGTCCTTGTCTAGTTAGAATAGAATCAAGTGCTCCAGCTCTCATACATATTCCTTTTTTTTTTTCTTTTTAAACTTCGTATCGTTTCTATAAAGCTACCGATTCATTCTTGCGGCTTTGCTCATGGACGCACACGTTTAAATTTTTTTGTCTTCTTTTTCTTTTTTATCCACCATTTTCTTCTTTATACGCAGGTTCAAGCAAGTAGTGGTAACAGTCGCGGTCCGGTTAATGAACCGAGTAGAGTACCGGGTGGTGGTGGTGGTGGTGGTGGCGGCGTCCGATAAAGGCTAATCGGATACCCTCTCTCGCGTCTTAATTAGACGTGCGGCCTTGATTATCTGTTTATCTGCGGCAGAGAGAAAGAGAGAAAGAAAGAGAGAGCACACTTTGCTGGTATGCTGCTTGGATTTCTCTCTGCTGTTTTGCCTTTAACTTTTGCCAAATAAGCACACGATTCTCGTTTTCTTGCTCGTAAATGGCTGATGATTATTTTCTTGCTTTTTTTTCTTTTTTTTTTTTGGTTGAATGGATTTTGTGAATGAGACTTTTTTAAGTGAATAAAAAAAAAATCTAAGAAATCGCTTTTCGATACTTCAAATTAAATGAGCATGGTATTTATAAAGTAATATGCAAAAGATTTTGAATTAAGTATTGAATTAGACGTAATTAGATGCAGCAAGAGAGAAGGAAGTTACTAAAATCTTTTCTTTTTCTTATTTTATTTTTTAGGTCAAGAAAAAAAATTATAATTGATGCAAATTTTTTATTGGCTGATAAAACAATTATAGAAATATCAATTTAGCACGTCCTGTAGAAAATTATTGCAAATTAAAATTTTATTAATATTTTTTGCTCCAAATTGAAAAAAAAAGAACTTCTATTATACAAAACCTGCACTCTTCTAATTTTTCCATCATTTTTCCAGTATCTCGTACGTCAATACATTACTACTACATAAACTTAAAAAAGAGCGTGTGCAAACGATAATCAACAGCTGCCGCGCAGTTTTTTTAAGGTGCCGGTCGTTCACAAGGTAATAGACCAAGAGAGAGAAAGAGAGAGAGAGAGAGAGAGAGAGAGAGAAAGAGAGAGTGAGAAAGAGAAAGACGCCCTTAAAACCATACCAGGCGCCAGCGATACAGGACTTCCGGCCGTAACTCAGTAACTCAGGTCGCACGAGGCGTCAGTCGTTCTCTAGACTCTGGACACCTTACCAGATAAACGGCCTCAGTAGGAAAAACGTTATATACCAAGCAAGCAGTTAGGCTATATAGTCTTTCTCTCGCGAGTCAAGCCTGCCAGATTTTCCGATATGGCCTTGCGACTCTAGGTACACCGACGACGACGACGACGACGATGGCGACGGTGCCAATGTCTCGCGTGGTGGACGGGTCAGTTCATGTCCTCTCGAGGCCCATGCACACTGTTCTGTCTTATCGTAGCCGGCCCATCAAGGCGCCACTAAAAGAGCGAGACATACGCGAGCGCTCTTACTTTCTCTTTTTTTTTGTTGTTGTTTTTTTGCTTAGCGTTATAATAATTTACCTCGCATGGCTTGTGTAGTATTGCGCGCATATGGAGTGGAATTGTATATCGTGTCAGCTTCGAACTACCTTATCCTCTGTCTCTACGACATGTATTGTCATTAAGACTCTACTAACCTTCGACTTTGACTCTTTCTGATAAGCTATACTCGGTCTCTGGAATATTTATATACTTCTAAGCTGAAGGGCTTTTTTACGACTTCTTAAACGATTGATTAGGCATGAGATGAATTTTAAATTTTTAAAAATGTAAGAAATTTGGATGGATAAAAGGAATGCATAGATTTTGACGTTAAATAACCTTTTTTAAGATTACTTAGTGATGTGTATAAACGTGTTCTGCATAACAATTTTTTTTATTTTATCTACATGATATTAGAGCTACAGATTTAGCAATTAAAAAGTTGATACTGATGAGTCCAAAATCCCTAAAGATTCCTTAAACGTTTTGGTCTAAAATGTAAAATTAAGAATATAACAAATGCCAACAATTAAAAAAAACTTATACTACGATCAACGTTCATCTGTATTTTAAAGCCTAACAATGCAAAAAAGTCAAAACAAAAATTTTGGCAGCCCTTAGCACTTAGCGCAATTACAATAATATCAGTACTACTAGTTCTTCTATCCATAATAAGTTGTTCGTAAAACAACAGTCTAATCTTATCATTAGTTTTCATCATGGCGCCATAATACCTCCGGAATCCCAGAGCATAATATAACCCGCGCATGTACAAGTTTTTTAACTGACCGGCATTATTATTACTACTACTACCATTTTTTTCGCCTATTCGACTGCTGCTGCTCTTGCGATAAGCGAGGCGCCGTCTTCGTCATTCAGTTTTTCGTCGCGTCACCGAATATATACATATAGGTATATCCCATACATACAGCAACCAACTTGCCTAAAGTCTCTCGATGTTAATGCGACTTTGGTGTTGTCGAGCGAGGATAAAATCAGACCCAAATGCCTCGTACGAGTCTGAGTCTATATATACTCGTTCTTTCTTTTTTTCCTTCCTCTTGGTCTCTGACTTAACGGTGAGGATTTACGATCGCAGGTATGTCTTATTAAGGTACCTTGGTTCTTTTTGGTTCCTTAACAGCACTTTCACTTTGTCTTTTGCTGACAGAAGGTTTGTAACTTTGCTCTACGCGCGCGAACCCAGAAGTAACTGTTTAATTAGATATTGATAAGGTCGCCAAGATAAGAAAAATTCAAAATGGAGAACCCTCAACGTTTGCTCGTAATTTTATTTGGCGCTACAAGAAATTGTGTTTTACGAGTTTTTTTTTTTATCTTTTCTAAGCTTTTGTAATCGAGTGACTAAGTTATATTTGTAGATAATTATTCTAATAGGATGTTAAATAAATTTTTATCTTTAACTTTAAAAGATTTAATTTTATCCAATCAGTTAAACAAGCCAAAAAAAAAAATTAAATTAAATTTAAAAAAAAATTAAATATAGTAAATGTACATTTTTCTTCAAGTATACAACAAATCCGTAGTCGCATGACCTCAAAAAAAAAAATCAAAAACTCGCCAAGCATTTATATCGTAAAAAATTTACAACCAGACAACGAAATCCGCGGGTCTATCTTATATACGCGGTAGATCAGTATACCCGCAAATACAAAGTAAGATTAAAAAAAAAAATTTATATATATAGAGAGAGAGAGGGTAAAGGGGTAAAGATCGAAGGATTTATGCGAGTATGGCATCGGTGGCGCCGATATGCGCGCCGAGCAATAATTCGCATTGTGTATGTAGCGGCGAGAGAGAGAGAGAGAGAGAGAGAGAGAGAGAGAGAGAGAGAGAAAGAGACAGTTGCGCTCTATACTCGGGACTTACTGCTGCTGCTGCACCCATAGGAATTTAACCCGGCGGTCCACGGGTCAACGTGGATGTATGACTTTTAAAAAGAAGAAAGAGAAGTAAAGAGGTAGAGGACTGCGTTTTTTATGTTACATATACATATAACTACGGTTTAAGGTCATGCAAATTTTATTTATTTTTTTTTCTTTATAAGCAATGTCTTAAACATTCGATGATTTTTGCTGCTTTAATAGAATATTTTATGAACTCCGCAAGAAGAATTGTAATTTTAACTTGTTTTTTAGTCTAAAGAAATGTTTGTCACGGTCAATTTTAGGGTCGAATTGCGATGAAAGAAGATGATTGTTAGTTGAAAGACAGCAGTTTGTTACACACAAACTCTTAATATATCGGTCGTTGGGGCGATTTGTCTTTGAAAAGACGCGCGTAGCAGTAATAGACAAGATCCATTACGATCGCAAAGCATCAGTAGCAGCAGCAGCATCGTTGTCAAAGAAAGGAGAAGAGTATAAAAAAAAGGGGTGTATAGATTGCGCAGAAGGGTGTAAGTGCGTGTGTATGTGTGCCTCAAAGTTAAAGGAGGAGGAGATTCGAATACTCCACGCAGCTATGCGATAAATCAAATCTAGAGGACGAAACGTGTCCTTTGCAGTGTATCAAAGTGTGTTAGAGAAGAATAAAGAGAGATGGGGTGGAGAGGGTAAGGTATATAGCGGAGAGATTCTTTCTCTTTAGCGTGTCAAATTGTTAAGCCCTTCGATTCGTTCCTGCGCGACGACGACGACGATACCTCTAATGTGTAATCTGCGTTCGACGCGTCGCATAAATTTTCCAACTGCGCGATATATTTATAGTAATATACATTACTATGAAGTAAAGATGCATGCAATATGCTAACGTGTGTATGTTTTCGATGGGGATTTTCTACTCTCTCTCCTTTCCTCCCTTTGTGTTGTTGAGTATGTGCGAGATACTGTACTATACAGATTTAAGCTTCTGATGGTTTTAGTGCAATGATGTTTTTTTTTTTGGTGTTTGTTACGATTACGTGTGGATTAAACGATGTATTTGATGTTACGTATTTTTAATGATTTTTTTTTTATTGTTTTGAGATTGTTTGAGAAAAATGAATGTTTTGAAATAATTTTAAAGTTTTGTTTTTCTTTATGTATATTAATATATATTGATTAAATAAATATTAAGTTAATAAATTTGTATTTATGTTTATTGAAAAAATTAAAAAAAAATTTAGTATTGTTAAATAAAATGAAAAATCCTTGCAAAAGAAATTTTTTAAAATTACACCTTGTTTTGACCCCTTTTAACTTTATTACTCAACACTTTCCAAACGGAAATAAATACCTACTCAAAAGTATCGTTTCACCAAAAAAATTTTTTTTCTAAGAACTTTTGACATTTTTGAAAAATATTTGAAACACAAGGCATTATTGTGAACATCACCAAAAAAATCTTGGCGTACACGCGCAATACCAAAATATACGATAAGTTTATTGGTGCATTTAACCCGAAATCGTCAGCTGAATTCTATCGTTGGTTTCATAGAATTCAAATAAAAATACCAGCTACATCCGGTAATCTTGCTGACAAATCTAAAACTGTTACAATCAAAAAAAAATCTGATACTTGATTCGAACCTATTCGTATACATACACAACCGACAATATCAGTCATTATAATGTCACAGCAATAATCCGCTGTGATGCAAAACAAGAGAAGTGATTAAGCCACGTGTTTTAATTGTACACAGCATAAAAAAGCAACGAAAAAAAAATAAATAAGCACGATCGGCGTATAGCAATGATAACGACAACAACAACGATTGGAAACAGGAAATGCGCTGGCGAAATTGTTGCATTTCTTAGATCGTAGCCCGCCCGCGGAACAGTAACATAATCACCGATCAATGAACGCGCTTTTTTTTGTTTTTTCTCTTGCTTACTCTTCCTTGGCTCGCATGTTTTATCACTAAATGCTGCGCTAGCAAAATCCATGCGCTGCAAAGAGGCTCTCGGATAACATTAATGAATGAATGAATGAATGAATGAATGACGATTTATTTATGAATGGCCTTTTGTGTAATACGAGTGATTGTGCAAAACGTTTACGCGGCGGCTACACTTTGATTATAAGGCTATATATAAATATAACTATGTGTGTACTCGATTTCATTCATCAACGAACTCCTATACTTCTTTTTCTCTTACTTTACCACTTTATACTTAAACACTCTTGAATGAATTCATGGTCATGTTGAATTTCTGCTTATATCTGTCGGATTGTTTGTATTACTGCCTCGTGGCTTTCTTTATTTTTAGTTGATTTCGGAAAAGTGATGAGCTTGATGAAGCCACTTGACGTTGTTATAAGTTCTGATGGCAAAATTTATGCGCATCGAGCATGCTTGTAACTTTTTTTTTTTTTTTTTTTCTTATATTTGCATTAATATTACATTACTTTAACAAAAAAAAAAAAAAAAAAAAAAAAAAAAAGTTCAAGTATGACATTACTTTAAAAAAAAAACCGTATTTGTTTAAATAGATTATTTTATGTTTTTATAAGAAACGAAAAATTATATCGGTTAAAATTTGCATAATTTATTAAGTGCATGAATTCCGGTATGTAGATGTATTTATACATATATATAAATATGTAGTTTCCGATGTTGAGTGGATATAAAGGATCATCGTATAACAGGAAGTTCATTATTAAATTATAGCTAAATTAATAGCATCGGATAAATCTAAATTAAATATCAGACATTCGTGAAACATTTAATTGACAACTTGCTGCATGCATATATATATATATATATATATATATGTATATAACGTACGTGAGACTTAATGATATAATAGCAACTCTCTATTCTCGACAGTTCCAATTTTACTGTGCGCGGGCATTTTCATTTATAAATCGCATTTTCGGACCATCCCATTTAATTATCTCTTCGTTTCTCTTTTCGTGGCATGTGTGAAAATTTGAATTTGTACTTTCTCTGTACATCTATTTCATTATACATAGATCGTATATGAAATTAAATTGCTATATTACAGTTAATACTATTATTAAAAAATATAGAGCACGTTCGTGACGTCATATCTAGATTTAAAAAAAACTAGTCTTCTCTTTTTACTTCCCTATTTCATTATTTTATACTACACTCAGAACGTTGTTCAAGCAACTTGATTATATATACACATCCTTTACAACACAAGATGAAAAATAATTTTCATGTAAAACAAAATTCCAAATTCACACGTACAATAGGATAAAAACCATTTTCAAAAGTCATAACAATAACGAACATTCTCAAAAGGATGACTCGCACTTATTAAAATTACAATACATATATCAAAGAAAAAGCGTAAAAGAGAGAGAGAAGAGAGAGCTTAAAACTCTCAATAATGTATAACAGAGGGGTGGGCGTATGGTAGTAAAGAAGCTCTGAAAAAGAAAGAAAGGCAATAAGCGCGCGTGAGCGTGAATTAAGAAAGCAGCCACTATAATACTATACTCACCGAAACAAACCACCGTCGATATATATAATACGTAACATTGTGTAATACGCATAGTATATATACGAGATCTGGGCGCGTGCCAGAAATGTGTGCTCGTAATGTAAGGACACGCGTTTCAGATAGGGGGAAAGGCTGATTCTGCTGACTAAATTTGAGGACCAGAATATGACTGTATATTATATACTCGTGTGTATTGGGGATACGATTATCTGCGCTAAGCTAAAGCAGTTGAATAATCTAAATGTACATTGGTTGTGAGTTTTTGTAATTTTGTAGATTTATGTGTATTAAATAAAATTTGTTAATTTGATAAATAATAAAAAAAATGTCTCGATGTTAGTAGGTAGACCATCTTCCAGAAAACGTTTTCAGGCCAGGGCGCTTTTATCGAAAAAAAAAGTTGAGTAAAAAAATTAAAAAAATAAATAAAGAAAAAAATTAAAAAAATAAATAAAGAAAAAAATTAAATAAACAATTTTGACGATCATCATAATCCAATAATAATCGAGAGAAACACGATTCGTTTCACGATCATCCCAGTCCATATATATAAAAGCATCATATAATACTATCATCATCTACTGAATCTTTATATAGCTTTATATCCTCTCCTTCTTTTCTTTGTCGGTACCGCAATCTCGTTCACTGTTGTCAGCGACCAATGATATTACCATCACTCGCTTTGGCTCAGCCAATTCTTCTGAGCATCTCATCTCGTATGATTTTTGCACGCAGATCTGGCATCGATCTCTCTCTCTCTCTCTCTCTCTCTCTTTTATTCACTCACTCGACTGACGATGGATCTGACATCCTGCATAGCAGTTACATGAGACATCAGTGATGAACACGAAGAATCTTCTTGTTACGTGTACTCGGTTGATATAATATTAACAATTTTAATCGGTTTCAAGTTTGGTGAAATGTATATAACCTATGTACATAATGTGGTTGTCATTATCGATTGTACGATCGGTATTATTATGTGAAAAAATTATCTAAAGTCAACATACCATACATATAATATATAATCGCAAATATTTAAAGCGATAAAAGCACAAATGAGATTATGACGTTGCGATTGTCGTTAAAAAAAAAGGAAGGAAGAAGGGAAAGAAAAATCAGTTGCGGATTTGATAGGGGTAAATACATAAACACACTTTCCCTATTACTTTCATTACCATAATAATGCAAAAGCAATTTGAGCATTTTGTAAATGAACCAGCCCAAAATATCGGCAAAATTGGCGATTAACCATCGAATTGCCAATATATACCCATACCGAGTATCAATAATCAATTTTGTGTGCGTTCACCCGTTTACAGGAATATCCTTCCAGCCTTTGGGAATATCTACTCTTTTTCTCCCTTTTCTCTCATATACCATCGCGATATTTCATATTGCGGCCACTCGGCGTATACCTATACTACTGGACCTTTCGCTAATTTTAGGAATTCGACAATGCGGCTAGCACACAAGCGCACATTTTTCCCCGCATTCCGGATATGAGTTTGTATATGAATGTCTACGCGCGCGTGTGTGTGTGTGTGTGTATATATGTATAGTTGGTATAGCGTTTACTGTGGTCAAAGGGTGGCTGAGGGAGTAAAGGGAGAAGAAAGGGAGGGGAGGAGAAGGAGGGGTGGTTCACTTACAAGCAATATAGCAGAGGGTGTCCGCTATGATATCAGAAGGATGGGGGTAGGTGGGTGAGAGGGTAAAGGAGAACCGAGGGCTCGGCATGCTGGATACTCATTCGCCGCATATCGATGCGCTACCATCGTGCGCTCTCTCGTACATTTATATATACACAGCTCGATATGAGATATCGGACAGCGGTCGCGATTATCCGCATATAAGTCGTCAATGGGGGTGGAGGGGAAAAGAGGAGTGGAGAGGTGGACGCTTGTGCGATATATTACTTGCCATACCACAGGACATACCGCCTGACACCATCATATCCATATAGTCCATGCGAAAGAGAGCTATATATCCCATTACTCTTTTCTCGGTTTCACAAGCTATTTCGACCTTTATTTTCTACAAGTCTATACACATATATTTATATATATATTGCTGCTACTGGATGATCGATTTCTTTGTCTCTTCTTTTCTATATACCTATATACTCTCAACAAGGAGATCCTTTGTTTTCAACGTCTTAGTTGAGCCGCAGGTTCTTATTTGATCAACTGAATGAAATATGCGTAGTATTTTTTTTTCTGAGCTAGTAAAATAAAGTCATGAAATACCGCGAATTCTTGATACGAATTTTCGTAGAGACCAAAAAAAAAGGTTTTTTAAGCGAGGAGTCAACGTCAGGAGCAATAATGAAAACGTAGCTGCTATACCTATGGTAGCACTATGAAGCAAAGGAAGACATGCCGCACAGTGGGCGTATCAACGAGTTTGCCGTGTTATACCCGTCGAGCTTCTCAGTTGGGTATAGGAGAAGGAGGTGGAGGTTTACTTTCCTATCCCCGACATTTCGCTTTTTCCGTGTGTAATCAACGGAAGAAAAATAAAAGAAACGAACTTGAGCTTCGTATCGCAAATCGATTTCCCCGGGCGTATTCGAAGCCACGAGAGAAAGAGAAGAAGACAGAGATAGTCTTGTGCGGGAAAGGGAGGCTGGTATATATACGCGAGCGGTCGTTTTAATTCTCTTCGTTTCTGCTCCTCCCTCGTCGTTTCTCTTGCAATTGGCCAGGAAACGCGCGTCGACGTATATAATAGAAAGCTCGAGAGCTATGCAGCACAATAAACGCGGACTAGTCTTCTTTCCTCTTTTTCTCGCGTGAGCGAGAAGAAAATTATAAAAGGTAAAGGTAGTAGTAGTAGCAGTAGTAGTAGTATTAGTAGGATGAGAAAAAAAAGAAGAAGAAGGGGTAGCTGTTAGCAGGATCAGCTCGTCTTTTATTGTTTCAATTTATGTGCAGATTCTTTTATTTTATTTTGGTATAGCTGTATAGTCGAGTAGCAGCTTGCTGATTGCGTATGACAATTATTGGTAAGCCATAGTGTATATATAACTATGGGTTTCCACTCATTATTGGTATATGTACATTCGAGTAGAGCTTTTTTTTATGTTATTTTATACGTTTTCTTATTTCGCTTCATCGATTTCATTTATATATGATATAATTATAGATCCATATTTAGCAGCTACCTATTAAATACATCAGAATATTATTAGTTTTAACATTAAATTATTTCTAATAATTAAATATCTTATAAGTAGCACAAGGTTTATGAACTTTAGACAAAAAAAAAGAAAGAAAGAAAGAAAAGTATAATTAATTCTTAAGCAATCTGGCTCAAACTATATCCAGGCCCAAACCCAACTTAAGCTTATATGTTACAAGTTGTGAAAATAAGTAGGTATAGCATAAAGCCGTCCATTAACCACATTTCCCGTGTGCGCATGACGATCGCGTGTCAAAACAACGTAGGCGCTGATTCTGACAGGATGAGCAACGACGATAAAGCTCCAACAACCTCCCTTCCTCGCTCGACCCCCCTTTAACTCTATATAACCATCTGACCATGCGCACAAGCAAACAGTGTGGCGTATATACGCAAGCTTCCCTATTTGTCTTTTTGGCTGCGCGAGAACGACGACGACGACGACGTTAGCAAAGCTGCTGACCCAAGACCCTTTAATATCATACTTCCTCAGCCTCCCGTTCTATCTTTCTCCGCCTTTCTACCGCGGCGCAAAATTAATAGCCGACTAAGTGCCGGTTAATATATTGCCTCGTAAATATCTCCGCGATTTCTCCCTTTCACCCCCTTTTTCATTTAGTCACATCTTTCTCTCTCTCTCCTCTCTCTCTCTCTCTCTCTCTCTCTCTATCTATCTATCTCTTCTAGGCGCGTTCCTGTATATAACCCATACCACCTACGCGCGCCTTGTGTATTTAGCTTCCGTTTCTGTCGACGCGTCTACCAACAGAAATCCCTAGAAGTTTATTCGCAACGCAAAAAATATTGAAACTTAATCGAGGCTTTTAAATATATTGAGTCGCGATTTCAATCCGAAAGTATTTTTTTTAATTCTAAACGGATTATATTCAATATGGATAATCTTTATAAAAAAAAAATTAAAATAAAGAATCGCGTAATCGACTTTATATCATTTACACTCAGCTTAATTAGCTAAAGCTTTTTTTTTCTTTTTAACTGGTAGTCCAAAAGAAAAAATCCTCTGAATCATTGAACTCGTGGCAAATGGCACCAAGCGAAAAAATTATAATAATAACCCAAAATTCTTTTCTCTTTTCTCCAAGCAAAGCGTATTATAAGCGTAGTAGAGTCCATAAATTAGCGACAGACTTGTGTCGCGGCGCTAGTCTCACTTCACCGCACCCCCTCTCTATACATATAAGTACCAAGAGAACAACGACGGACCTCGTGGAACAAAAAACAAGAAGGGTGAAAGAAACTGGTGAAAGGGGGGGGAGGGTGGGGGGGTGGTAGAGGGAGAAACAATAAGGAATCGTACTTAAACAATGCCAAAAGCATCCGCAGAGTTCTCTTTCTCCTAATCCCACGCGAAAAAAAAAAATAAAGAAGAGACACTGCCGCTACTGAAAGCTGTGTAACCCCTTTCTTTTCGAGTATTGTCCGGCTCCTCCCTGATCTTATTCTTCGTTCTCCACCTCCTACTTTAGTGGCGCTCTCTCTTTGCTACCTCCAGACTGGACCTCCTCATCCTCCTCTTTCGCGTGAGAATAATTCCAAAAATTAGATCTCGTTGGCAATGCATTAAGACACCCCTTTTTTCTTTATTCCCTTTCTTCCTCAACTCTTATAACTTTACGGTTGAGAGTTGCGCCCACACGCAAAGTTCTTTTGAGAGATATCCCTTATTCAGTGGTTTATCGATTAGCTCAATTAATGTGCGTAAGCAGAGAATCTCAAGCAAATACATTCAACTTAAAACTTGAAAATTTAAAAATAATTGCTCTTATTATATAAAAATTATTTGATAATGCTGTGATTATCATTATTATTCTGTATCATCATTTGTTAAGTTTAGTATAACTCCAAACTTTATAATATACAGTTTCATAAGTAAAAATAATTCAGTAAATACAGTAGATTCCCACTGAATAATATCTGCCAGAAGCAGTGCATATACTTTAAAGAAAGCAAAAGCAAAAAAAAATAAAAAAACATGCGCATCTTGTTCGCGCGAGCTATGGTCTCGTCGTAATCAGAGTCTGCGATAAGAGAATGTGGTAGAGCGCGAGGTTCTCATGTTCAGTGTGACTTCGTTTGCAAAGCGAAGCGAGAAAATAACAACAACAACAAGGGAGGTAGATACTCGAAAGAGAGAATAGAGTAGAGAAAAGGTGGATTTAAAAGAAAAAGAGCAAGAGGGTGCATGTGTAGAGAGAAGGTGCAGAGAAATAATTCGCGGACGTCCTTATTCCGAAGTACGCAAGCCACTCTCTCTCTCTCTCTCTCTCTCTCTCTCTCTCTCTCTCTCTCTCTCTCTCTCTCTCCCCCCCCCTCTCTCCCCCCCCCCCTCCTTCTCTCTTTCTCTCTCTCTCTCTCTCCCCCCGCCTGGATGTGGCGGGGGTAACCAGCCAGAGATACGCCTGGGCGCGTGCTAACAGAGAGAGAGAGAGAGAGAGAGAGAGAGAGAGAGAGAGAGAGAGAAAGAGTCCAGAACAACATCGCGAGCTCGCGAAATTATTTATTAGCGGTGGTGGTGGTGGTGGTGGACGTGTACCCTCCTTCCTCGTTAGAGAGAGAGAGGGAAAGAGAGTTCGCGCTTTCTGTCTTCGCCAGCCCGAAAAATAGAAGAGAGAGAAAGAGCAAAGAGAGTAGGCGTCGACAATGTCCTTCGCGTGGAGCAGCCAAAAGAGTTCTTCAGGACTCAGTGAGTGAGAGAGAGAAAGAAAGAGTAAACCCGTAAAAAAGATTAATGCCCCTTGGAAGAGAGTCGACTACCTCTCGCACGCACACATTATTATACTCTATAACGTTCTTTGCCTCAGATTCTCTTTCTCGCATAGGAAAAAGGTCAGATATTCTCTTTCGTTTCACCACCTTCTTCTAGTAGTATATATAGTATACGTACCCCGCCTTCCCACTCATCCTGTTAAATATAGGTTTTAAAGTGGACTCACTAGGCCCGTTTGATTGCGTAATTGGGGGATATACTATGTATATAAGCTGGACCGGACGTGTCTCTGAATCTCTCACTCTCGCGCGTAAGTATACAGTTTTTTTTTATCTCTTTCTCTTTCAACCTTTTCCTAAACGAATTATTAAATAGCCATAGGCGGTCGTCCTTATACAGTCATAATGCTAATTAACATAAGTATATGATCAAAAGGCATATCTTTCCTATATACTACCCTCTTTTTTTTTCCATCTCGAGTTATAAGCGACGATAGGCATCTTACTTTTGAAATATGCCTATATTTTCTGCTTGAATAAATTTATAAATATAGGTATATAATATTTGATCGAAGATTAAATTCATATGCAAATTGTTTCGGTAGCTGCTACTCTTCGCAATTAATTAACCGTATATAAGCATATTTTAAAACGGATGCGAAGTATTTGCGAATTATAATACTGGAATCTGCGTGAAAAAAAAAGGAAGCTATAGGTATTTAATGTTGAAAATATATAAGCTATGAGAAATAAAAAATTGTCTGATAATCGCTTATAAATATAAATATATAAACGAATCGTTTTAAAACGCGTAAATATGTACCAAAATTTAATTGCACAAGATTTACGTATATATATACGAACGTAATGAGTAGAATATAAAATTGCTGAATTAACTTGAGGTGTCTAATCTCAAATTCCATGACTTCGTAACGAGATTAGCTTGTAAAACTAATGTGAAAAATGTATATATAATATATAAGCTCGTACGAGATGTATATAATAAATATAATACACAAACACCTTTCGCTGTCGTCTGAAAAAAAACTGAAAAAAGTTCATCCTTTCAAAACAGCGTATATTAGCTGTTGTGATTATATCCTGAATGGCTGGCAGTTCTTTTGTAATGGCTCACGCGCGTTCCAGGCTAATCCCACATCCAAAAACTCACGAATTAAGTACGTTACAGATACACAAGTTAGACCATCTCTCAAAAACATCATTATAATCCTTTGAAAATTTAACCGCTGCTTAAAAACAATATTTATCGGGCGTGTCTTTCTTTGATATGTATTCTCTGTAAAAGAAGTCCTTTTTCGTTAACCGCCAGTTAAACTAGGGTTGTCCTCTATTGAAAAAAGGGTATATATTATGAGTATAATATGCTATAGCACGTGCGAACCCCTGTATTATATATACAAGCTGAGAAAGCACTCGACTCAAGTCTACTAATCATCGATCATTGATTTTGTATATACTGTTAAAACCTTTTCATATAAGCTCTTGATAAGTCTAATTATAGGTATGTATATGCGCACCACTGTTTTTCTTATCGCGCCTGCAAAAATGTTTTGCTTTCGTGTAATTGATATTTTTTAAATTAGGTGGATATAATACAAATATCACTGTGTATAATATAGGTAATGCTTATGTAATTTGTTCAAGATCTATAGGTAATTATATTTTTGCGAATTAATAACGTTTAGATTTTAATCCGACAAATAAATGTAATAAAATTGATTTCAATATATCTTACAAAATCAACACATTTTTCAAATTTAATTTTCTTAAAAGTATAATCTTAATTGCCAGGTAATATAAACACATGAAGAAAGTTCAGAGACAATTTCATCTCATGGGAAATCGTCAAAAGATACATTCAATCTCTCATATATGCTCTGTATTAAAACTCATACAAAGTCTCTTCACTCTCGACAATCACTCCTTCATACATTCACAAAAGCCTAAACTTTAATTAATCAAAAAAAAAAAAAAAAAACTCATATACCCATATATACCTGGTTAAACACAGACGTTTATATAAGCTACCTTCCAGTGTCAAGGACTTGACGTACTCAACTCTTATTATTTCTCTCTTAAAACCATATCGCACATCTTTCCTCAAAACCCATAAGGTTAACATTTCTCGTATGTTAATAATCCGTCGAGGACGTTTTCTCAGTGGACCACAGACTGCACTACTACTATTACTACTACGAGTAACTCACTTCTCTTTCCATTTCAATCTCTCATACCTCCTTAAACCCATCATATTAATTATCATTAAAAAAGTCTTTTTCGTCACACTTCCACGCTCTCATTCCACGCTATACTCTTTCTCCAGAAGAGCGTGTCTAAGGGAAGGATTGTATGCGGACTTGGATCGAGTTGAGAATAAGTTGGTTAATTCAATGAAAATGCCAGAAGGCAGAGGGGAATATTAGGCGGGAGACGGCGGATATATCTATATAACAGTATGAAAGTAATATAAGAAGTGGGGGGGGGGGGAGCCGTCGACGGCATAGTTTGCTATTGCAGATGTTACCAAAGAAAAGACTTGTAGAGGGAGGCTGCCAGGAGTATGGAGAGAAAGAGAGACTCGCTCTCGCTTACTAGTTTATATACGAAGTATTACTTCTCTCGTTTTCCCTCTGAGGACTTACTCTTTCTCTCACTCACTCACCTCTATCCTTTCGTCCTTCCTCCCTATCTGTCCACCCCCTCCCCTCTCTGGTCTCATCTTCGCGCGGACTTAACTCGATGCAATTAAGGCACGAGAGAACGCTACTGCTGCTACTGCTACCAGTGAGGATGAGACAGCAGTTCGTGGTTGAATAATTCAGCAGATGATGTCGCGGGGAAAAGGAAGAAAGAAAGTCTATGTGCGACAACGGCCGGTCGCTGTGATTATAACTCTGCGTGTGCAGGTAAAACTATATCACATTGCAGTTTTCTTAGCTGTCGTTTCGTTAATCTATCCCCTTCCCCACTCCCCCCTTTTTATATTTCTTTTCTCTAGTTGGTATGTCTTTCGTAGTCTATAAGTGCTTGGACTGACGGATGGGATGGTATATATACCGTACCATCATTATTCGTTCGCTTGAATAAATTTGGGTTTTAATTTTTATTTTTTTTTACTCTCGGATATTTTGCTGCTCTTTATATACCTTCCGCGTGATCTATATTTGATTGTGAGACTTTGTTAATTGTTGTTTCGCATTTCCTTGGAGTTGAAGTTACGCTTAAGGAAATTATCTTGCAAATTAAGGATAGAAGAATATATTTTCAGATCTTATCTTCTCTCCTTCTGAAATGATTGGCCCAGAAATTAGACCATCTACCGTAAATGATAATTTATGTAAGAAAGCAATGGCTAAGAGAACGTATAACAGAATTATGAAAAGAAAAATGCAGTGGACCGAAAGAGTTTGAAATACTTGGCCACTGCGACTGCGTAAACAGAAGCGAGTGTTTAGTAACGAGTAGCCGTCATAGTGTGATAAATTGCCAAGAGAGTATATATATATATTATAACAAGTCTGTGCTAGCCCAACGGCAAAATGGGAAAAAGTCGTAATGAAAAATGGCAGCTGAGTAAATGAGTGAGAAAGAGAGTGAGAGAGAAAGGGGAGAGGGATATACATTACTATACGCTTTATTCGAAGTATATAATCTTAGCGAATACTCGCTTTTGAATATTTCTTCAAACTTAAACTTATAACTGGTGTATGGTAAAAAAGAAAGAGTAAGAGAATATAGATGCTACGGGTTTAATACTAATCGTTCAAGCATTATTCATTTGCGAATTAGAGTCTATTGGGTATCTTTTATGGAAAATTATCGAATCTCGATTAGTCTCTATTCGATTTCCCATGCATTATTATCGTATAGGGGTATGAAAGAGAGAAACTCTTGGATTAAGAAGCTTGGGAAAGGCTTATGCGAAAATTTAATGAACTTGCATGGAGAATTGCGCGAGCGAGATTATTATATGGTTTATGATAACGACCAAGTTTTCTTTCTTTTTTGTGTATGATTCTTATACGAAAGGTTTGTAATTATATCGTTCGATTTTTTTTTTAATGATCAGAAAATTTAATTTATTAACAATACCAACACTTATCTAACAAATAAAAATATCTCGTAACACTGTTACTCATCCAAGAAAAAAATAATGTAAAAATGGAGAAAAATCATATATACCATAATTTCCATTGCATATATTTCGACGTCGATCAAACTGTATGCACCACGCATATTTAAACTTCGCATAACTATTTTTCGTAACGCATGTATATTATCTCAGCCATATTAACATCGACCGTGTAGCTACCGTTACACGCGCTCTCTATATATTATAGTATAGGAACAAGTCGTGAAAAAAAGAACGTTTGCACGAAAGTCTATGAATTTGCGTAATGTATCGATGTGTTTGTATGCTCTTTTGCCGACGTCAATAATAAAAAAAAAAAAAGAATCGAGAATAACAGCATCCATGTATAGTATAAGGTACGCATGATTCCTTAAAGAATATTATCTATTCCTACATGTTTTTGCAAAGAAATATATATGTGCCGCTTATAATATGAATATTTATAGATACCAGAATCGTTCTTCTCATAGTCATAGAGTTGCTTCTTTTTAATTTTATTTTTTCTCTCTTTCTTTTTTTTTGCCATCTCAACAGTTCGATATACACGACACTGTTTCAAAAAAAAAAAAAAAAAAATTTCAATAAACACGATTATCGCTAATGTAAATCCTCATCTCATCATTCTCATCTCTCTCGAGAATGACAATTTTCAAGATTTCTATCAAGATATGTAGGTAGTATACCCATCAGGAGATAAATTTTGTTTATTAATTAAAATTTATTACCTAGATGGTATATACTAGCATGAATATCGAAAATAACGATTAATCATCGAGACTTCTCTACTCTTTAACTATATGTACAAACACTTTGAAAATGAGAAATAGCAGATTTTAAAGATTTCATCATACGGCGCTTGTAAGATATAGAAAAGAAAAGAAGAAGAAAGAGTCTTTTAGGATTAAATTTTTAACACGTGTAATTCAGTATCTTTGAGCCTTTAATGGCCATCTCAAGTTCACGACGAGAGAATTTCGGGGAAAGTCGCTTTAAAATACACCTTACCTCAGCAACAACAACTACAGCAGCAGCTATATAAGACACACACGTATACACACATATACACGTGTATTATGTGCTCTTAGACCTGATCGGTCGGTAGCAAGCAAAAGAGATTTAAGTTTATACGAAACTTAAGCCAACAGCTATTTCTATCTATAATACAGCAGCAACATCAGCAGAGATATTACCTTCTTTGAAATTCCAAAGCTCATCGTATGAATAATACACAATTATACAACTACATTTAATAAATTAATTATCTCAAAAATTTTAACAAACAACAACAAAAAACTACTTGTTTAAAAAGTAAAAAAGATATATAACCCAATAATAATTTCTCAAGCAAAACCGAGTACACTTTGAAAGTATAGGAGAGGGGGGGGGGGTAAATTGAGATTAAAGCACTAATTAACGCCGCATATCGATCTCTCGATTTCCCGCAGAGAGTATATATAGTATAGTATATAGTACACCGATCTACCTCATACCAAACAGATCCGAAACAGAACATTTGCACTGAACAATTATAGCGCTCATTAACGCAACGTTAACTCTCCACTATGTAATTTACATGCCGAGAGGTAGAGAGATAGAGAGACAGGGGAGTTGACTAAATAGGGTAGGTGGAGTAAAGAGACCAGAGAGTGTTGGTAGTTGTAGTATGTATGGAAGTAGCATAGCGATACTGTAACAACGCAGCTAACGGACTGAAACGATCAGTCAGAGATCGCATTGTATATGCGGAGTTAAAGCTGAGAGCTGTGTGTGTGTGTGTGTGTGTTGTAAGTAGAGAGGGAGAAAGAGAGAAAAACAATTAACCCTAATAACAGTATTAAAGCGTTACGCCCAACGCTTGGCGTACACTTTGCTATATACTTATTTTCAGTTACCTTTACACTCCTTTTCTTACTGTACACGTATGTGTGTAACTACTTTAGCCAGGAAGACCTTGGCCATTGTTACCTGTCCTGTGTGTGTTATGTATAGCTGACTGCAGTGTCCTATCAATGTTTCAAGTTGAAGTTTGGATATTTTTATCATATTTTCATATCACAAGAAGAGAAAGAAGGTTTGCTAAAGAGGAATGTCGGCTTTTTCGCGATACAAATTTTAATCAGCTGCGCAAATTTTCGTAGATTTTAAACTTCTACATATAATTAAAAATAAAAAAAAAATTGTTTTCATTGAAATCAAGTGTTGTATACCGATATCCTATCTCTTGCAAATCTTGTTAATTAGTTACGTAATTATATAGCGAGTCAAAATTACCATTTTTTTTAATAGAACATGGTTATCAACATATACATAAAACTATGCATATATACCGATATTGCCAACATGTAAAAGTAAAAAATCGTAATATCCCTAGATCGCTAGGAGCTAAAACTAATACTCGACGATCCAGAGCTCCTAATAGCAAGCCATATATCTATCTTTTTTACTATAATTAACAAAATCAAAACTCATAATATCACGTCGTCGACTTTTTTATTATATCCATTCTCTCGCGTCTTGTAAATTGTACTCGTGTACTTGAATATACATACATACGTATACGCATCTTATATACATGTATATACACGATTATACCTATACACACTCTCTGGTCTTTCGTCGGCTTCGTAGGGCAGAGGGATATATTTCGCGCTAATTGTCAGCGGGTGCTATCGTCGATCTCATTATACGCATACCGAGCGCGTGTATATAGGGCCTCCATCGTTGAGAAAGAGAAAGGATGGGTATGTAGAAAGAGAAAGAGAGAGACACGGCTTGGGAGGTGTTTTGTACTGAGTTTATATAGGGTGCGAAACGCGTTTGTCGCGACACGAGCTCTCTCTCTCTTTCTCTCTTTCTTTTTCTTTCTCTTTTGGTTGAGCTACAATATTCTGAGAGATGGGATACTTGCTATATGGGATTGCATATGTATATGTACTTTAGAGAGGAGGTGTATGTTGTAGTACTCGACTGATGATCTTGTGGGAAAGTGTCGCGTGAATTGTGGAGCTGTGGATGTTGAATCAGACACGTTGTTTTAATTTTTTTGATTATCTATGTATATGTCATGGCTGGAATACATTTTCATCAATTATATGAGTAAATATTTCCTTTGAATTACATTTTTTAATGTCATTTATATGCTTAGAAAATATCGATATTATTACATTACGTTGATTATTATCGATATTAAAAATATTGTCAAAAAAATAATTGTCATCATAGTTTTTTGTTTTTTTATAATTTAAAAATAAAAAATTAAAGTTTTGTTTTATCTTGTTTGATTTATATTGATTTGCTGAGAGTTATAAATTACTCGTAAAACAATGAAAACACTACAAGAAACGAAAAAACACTTGACAAAACATATGAAAAAAGTCAAGTGTAGGGATAAAAAAAAGAAAGACTATAATATCGGATGTAAAGAAGGGAAGTGAAAAAGAAAAAAAAATAAGGTGGTACGAAAGGTTGGTATAGAAAGAAGATGCAAAAAAAAAAGAAGAAGAAGAAGAAGAAACGAGGTGGCAAGAAAAAAAGAAAGAGAAAGATAAAGTGGGAGTTGTTCGTCTCGGCTCGTTTAAGTTGCTGAATCTCCAAGAGAAACGCTCTCTCGCTCTCTCTCTCTCTCTCTCTCTCTCTCTCTCTCTCTCTCTCTCTCTCTCTCTCTCAACGACTTCAACGACAACGACAACGCGTTGAGAGAAGAGGAAGAAAAGAAGGAGGGAGGTTGGTATTGCTGCTGCTGCTGTTACTGCTGATGTCAGGGCGCGGGACTATGTTCGATCTGCTATCGCGAATTTTAATGATGGTGCAAATGTTCCGGCTGGACCGGCGCTATATTATCTCAGGTCCTGCAGTAGTGTGAGGAAGGAAGAAGAAGTAGAAGTAGGAGGAAGAAGAGAGGGCGGATGCAGAAAAAAAGAGAGAGGGGTAGGAGAGGCCGCCCACGCCATTCGCACACTATTATATTTTGTACTATACGATATATACACATACGCATGTACATATAAAATAAAAAAAGGGGAGGGGGCTGGAAGACGCTTCCTGTGCTGATTCTTCTCAACTATATACGTTCTCGTCGATCAACGTCTCGCGATTTCTCGCCGATTTCTCTTTTCTTTTTGTTCTTCCTTTTCGCACCTTACTTTTTTTTTCTTTCTTCACACTACACAGAACCCTTTTTTTTCATTCTTCATATACTCCTTCTTCTTCATATATACACTGAATATCAAATTGTACAAAATATCTAAACTTGAATTTTGAGTAGCTATAGAAAGATATAGAAAAAGGAAACGAATCAGTAAAAGTGTTTCAAGTATATCTTACACCTCAACGATCTTGGATACATCTCTCTCTTCCATAATACATCAAATAACCTCTTTGGTGTCTCAGTCTGACAAATATTTTTTTTCTTCTTCTCCATAATATACATACATACATACATATAAACATATTATAAAAAAAAAGGTTAAAGCAGTAGCAAAGTAGTCTGTCGGCAGGCAGTCAAAGCAAAAACCTATCTCTATATTCTCGAGAGATACGCTCAGAAAGAGAGAATAAGAATCAGAGAGCTAATGATTATTCAGCTCCTTGGAATTCCCGGATTCTCCTTCTTCTTCTCTTTATATAGAGAGCGGCACACTTTTACGTTCTTCTTCTTATATATATGTATAGACTCTCGTCTTATATAGATCCTTATCTAACCGGCCAATCAATTATTTATCTACTGTAACGATCTCTGAACCCATCAGCGACTTCTGTTCGTCTATATAGTACATATATACCTATATACTCTCTTAGCCTACTCCTCCTCGTCGTCGTCACTCCGCAGCCTAATGACCGCAGCTGTAAGCAGCTGCCAAGGTGAGAGAGCTGGTGCTCCTGCTGCTATATGCTACTCAATCTCGAGGACACATACACTGATATACACACAGACATCTGTTTCAAATAATAAAGAATAATAATTTAGATCTGTTGAGAGAGAGAGGCTACTTATAAATACACAGTGTATAGATGAACACTTTGTTGGTGGCAGAGTTTATATATAGGATGATACGAAAACGGATCGGACCATTATCGTGTCGGGTTACGTGAAGTGATGCCACGTCGTCAGAATGACGCGCCCGACTGATTTGGATTATATAGACTTTCACCCCTCCCACCCCTCCCCACCCCTGTGATGACGGGTCACCTATATATGTATGTAAGTATGACGAACGATATGAAGGATGAGGCTTCTTGGATTTATCGATAGGAAGGGGGAGGGGGGAGGAGGTAGGTTGAAAATATTGTCTTGATGACAGTAATCGTTGTTTATGGACAGGTTCGTCTACCGGTCTTAAAGTGCCCCTGAAATTTCCGGGAGGAATATATAGTTTGTATGTGTATGTGTGTATGTACAGATGGTATTTCGCGAACGAGAGAAAGAGAGATCTTAGTATCTGATATCACGAAAGTGCGCGAGATCCTTATCCGGCGAGCGAAAAAGAGTTGGATTCTCTCTTTTTTCTCGTTCGCATCTTAATGCGCGTGTTTATTTGTAGCTTCGTTCACGCGTTGTTTTTGTGAGTGTAAAAGCGCGTAGCTTTTCGGCTTTTTAATTAATAAAATAAATATATATATATATATATATATATATATATATATATATAAAGAAAAATGGTATATTCATCGTTTGCGATTTAAGGATGTGTGTATATATATAGTATAGTATGAGAAGATGAACGCAAAAGAATCGAAGGATAAAGTAATTGCTGTAAAGAGAAAGAGAGAAAAGGTGAGAAATACAGTATTTCTTAAGTTATTTCTTTCAAAAATGAGAGACGAAAAAGACTGGTTTCATTCGTTGTAGTATATATTCCAGCAACAAAAAATTCGCAACGCCAAAAATAAAATTTTTTGTTTTTATTTATTTTGACTTAACGACAGCGAACGATGAAACAACGACGAGAACAAGTAGTTTGAGATTCATCTGCGATTTATACGAAGTAAGAGAAGAAAGAGGTAGAGAAGTATATATATATATATATATATACCTATACGCTAAAATAAGCGGGTTTGGCAGGATGATTGCGTTGATGACGCGAGCGATATGTATATATATATACGCGAGAAGGTTTGAAAGACAGAGAAAGAGAGATAGAAAATTATAAAAAAAATGTCGTGGACACGCGAGGCGTTAACAACGATACCTTGCTTTGTAAGATGGTTAAAGAAGAAAGAGAATGAAGTCGGACGATGCGAAGATTCTTGTTTTCATATACGACGATACTGCATGGATTTTCACGTTGATTAAGTACGCTATGAAATAAGGAAAGAAAATAAAGAGGTGGGTAAAGTGTGAAGAGTTGAATGTAAAAAAGAATAAAGAGAAGGAGGAGAAAAAAAAATTGTTTATTAACTGCTCCCCTCCCACGCAATGGATGATGGGAGTAAAAAAAATGATTGTTTTCTGATATATCACACGGTTTTGTGTAGAATTTTTGCTTTTTTTTCTTCTTTCAGTTGTGCAGATACGCGCGCACTTGTGCTGAAAACGAAAGATGAATTTTGACAGGAACGATGAACGATATTGATTTATTACGATTGTAATTTTTACTCGTTCGGTATGAAATTGAATTTAAAAAAAAAAAAATGAAGATTTTGATGGATATGTATTATGTGGTTAGTGGTGAGATTTGTCAATTTGATAAAATATCAATCAACAAACTATGTCAATTTGATAATCATCATTAAACAAAAATTATTGTCTTAATGGTTATATATCCATTTGATCACATAAATATAATAATATCGAACTCACAATATGTACCATTTATATCTAAATCTATCATCAAAGTTGAGTATAGTAGTGAGAAAAAGACACACGTCAAACAGACTGTACTTACACACAGTAAAAATACAATATCAATAGTATCGTCAATATAAGAAAAATAGCATTAATAAAAAGAAAAAAAGGGTGGGGAAATAAATTTAACAGCAGTAGGAAAGTAGCATTAAAGACGTATATACCCGCAACTGCAGCATGTCATACTCTTTTCTAGAAATAGTTCGCGAGCTCGTATAAAGCAGAATAAAAGCGGGTTCTCGAACACGCGTCCACCCCTCCTCCCTTCCCTCCCTCCATCTCTGAGAAGTATAAAATCCTTAATGCACTTCCTCGCTTTACTACAGATTGTCTCAAGTGGATCGCGTGGAGCCCATCGTCGTCTTCTTGGCTTTGCTCTTGAAAAAGAGAAAGATAGAGAGAAGGAAAGAAAATAGAGGTGGGTGCCGTTTAATCAAGGCCAAATGTTTTACGCGGTGTCATTAAAGCCCCTTGCAAGCAAGAGAGTGAGAGAGAGAGAGAGAGCTGTGCGCACGGGCATGCAAGACCGTGTTATACACTTGGATGCATAAACCCGAATGGCAATATCGGGGGCTTTATATACCTTACCTCTCTCTCTCTCTCTCTTTCTCCACGTTTATTTGAATAAAGCCGACGCGTAGTAGAAATCGAGCTTTCTTGCACGCGTTTGCGTCTTTCCTTTTCTGTCGTTGTATATATATAGCTTCTTTTAACGGTCTCTCAATGCTGCAATCTTTTTGTAATGTGGTTTTATTTTTTTATCATTTTTTTTTTCAATCTTTATTAATTTTATAGAAATTGTTATATTTATATTGTTTGATATTTATTACAAGTATGAAAAAAAAATAATAAATTTTTATTATTTTTGTATATGATTCTTATTGAGCTTGCAAGCACGATTTTCAATTGTTAATTCATTCTCAACTTCATTAACTGAATAAAACAAGATAGGCATATAAATGTATCTTATCTACATTGCACATACTTATATTAGTAAGCGATTGAAGTGACACTGGTTTATTCTACGTAATGACAATCACAAATTGTTCAAGAGTCTTGTGTATATCAAATGACACGTATATAATATAAGCTCATCTATCCCCCAGTATATGTACGAATATCCTTTCTACGAATATACGATCATCCATACGCGAAAGAATCTGAATGTCTCTTGATAATTGGTTTCATTATCAATGGCTGTTACTTATATACATCCGGTATGCGTATAGTATATTTATGTCTATTGTTATTGTTGTTGTCATACTCGTCGTTTTACTACTCGGATAAATTATACTTTGAAGGCATACTTAAGGGCTATACTTTGAAATTAAATATAAGAATGCAATGTGTGTGCAGGTTTTGAGTTGAGATAAATAGAAATGCACAAGTTTATTGCAACTTGCAAGCTCATTTATTTTGTATTGATGCATTTATAAGGGATATTAATTTTTTATAGCTTTAAACAAAAATGTTGATTGTTGTTGAGCATAATAATGAATGTGGTTAATTAAATTTAATTACTCTCCTATAACAAACTAACCAACATTTTTTTAACGATTTTTTCTCCATAAAAAAAGAGCAAACCCTTTACTCCTCAAACTTTTCTCACGCACACTTTAAAGCTAAGATTGACATCTTACAAACTTCTAAATGACATCGGATAAATCTTAGCAATCAAAAACACACACACACACACACACAGAGGCACAACCACTACCAAGTCCTCGGAAAACGTAGACTACAAAAAAATAAAAAGAATTAAAAAAAAAATTTCAAAAGCTCGCGTGTGCTTATACTCACACCGACATTGAGAATATAAAAAATTTCCTTCTCCTTCCGTCTTTCCCTTCCAGGCATTGTCTTCTCTTTCGCGGCATGGAATCGGACATCGTACATATATGTATAGGTATATATGTGTGTGTGTGTGTTATTGCAACTAACCGCAAGCGAGAGCGGAAGCACATCGATATAGAGTTGAGATTTTGCTTTTAATGGCCCCGACGCGCGTTTGTCAGCGGTGTCTGATGGACAAACGTTTGCTCTCTTGTGCTTTTTCTTTTTTTCTTTTTCTTTAACTTTTACGCGCGTGAGCTCTCGCGCTAAAGGAGTTACGCGTGGGGGGCAGCAGCAGCTTGTTCTTAACGAGGCACTATGAATTTCTCTCTCTCTCTCTTTTTTTCTCTCTTTCACTGTCTTAGGTGCCTTTTGTTGTTCGTAGCTCGTTCGTTAGGGAGCGAGAAATTCCAGTAAAGATCGGAAGCCTATACCGATGCTGTTGTTGCTGAGTACGCGAGCTTGGCTTTGATATATCGACGCCTACTCGCGACGAACTAAGAGATATACCCGTATTATCTGTCGATTTGTTTTTTTTTTCTTCTTCATCTGTGTATGGTTAAGACTATGCATTTACAGGATACTTCTATCTATGGTCATTGATTTAGTGTAAGTTGAATTCTTTTTTTTTTCAATTGATTTTATAATTAATGATTGATTGCTAAGATAAGTGCTTGAATTATTTGGTGAAAATTGGTTTTTGGAAAATAAAATAATCTATATACAAAATCAATTTTAAATATATTTGAGTTCAAATATTTACAATGTATTCGCAATTACAAACAAATACTATGAATGCTTCATGATTATAAAAAATCTTACACAGATTTACAGTATGAATATAATACGCATGAATTTACGTCTACAAAATATACACCAAACTATAAAATCATAAAATATAACACGCACTACAATTGTCTCGCTTAGCCCTAGAAATTTTAGAGGAGGATTAAAAAGGAAATGACGCGAAGGAATCCAGGTTTGCTTGCTTGCGCAGGTTGTAAGGAAAAAGGTCGCGAGAGTATAAAGATATCCTCTATACCACTATCTATATATACCGTATAGCTTCTCATTGTTCTTAACGACTCTCAGTTCTTCTTCTTCTTCGTCTTTTCTCAACGTGACGACCTCGTTATATACACTCCCAAGACGACGAGTCCCTTTTTTTTTTAAGATATCACTACTCGCGTATCGACATTGCTTCCGTCTCTCCTCCCCGGAAGTTCCATAGGCTGTGCAGTTTGAGCTAGACTGCTTTCTTCCTGTGTGCTGCTTCTGCTTCTTCTTCGTCATTATTTATAATTTTCCGCTTGCGAAATGTGTATGTGTATATATATTCAAAAGGAGAGAAAGAAAAGATACGTTGACTTCGCGACGTATTATGCGAACGTCTTTTTCCTGTAACTATAAGATGCGCTCTAGGCATATATATAACTATATATAAGTGCTGTGCGGTCTTTTCTCAATTGTTGGAATTTTTATTTGTGAAGAAAACGATGAATCGAGACTTGCTGCGCGCTTATGCTTTTGTATTGAGAGTTGAGAGATAGATATGTACTGTTTGCTACGGATACGAATGAAATATTGTTGATTTACTTGCGATTATTGTATGTGAAAAATTTCGAATTTTATTTTTTTGTGAATGAATTTATATAATACTAGTAAGAATTTCAAGTTTAATATTTTTAAAATTCATAATAAAAATATAATTAAACAAAATGTAGAAGAAAAAATTCAAATTTTCATTAAATTTATGTCAAATTTACCATAATTCATATAACATCCTAAAAATCCCTTTTTTTTTTTTACTTATACTATACCCATACAACAATCAAATCTAGAATTCAAGACCAGTAGCCAGATCGCATTTAATGGTAGTATTATACACGAAAAGTTTCTCATGCGTGCAGATGGTATACACAATACCCACCAACATCACCACAATTTTTACATTAGCAATTACAATTACAAAAAAAAAAAAGAAAAAAGAACGAGTATAGGTCGTAAGCAGTCAAGGTGTATACATATATATACACACGATAAGGTGCTAGACGATTCATCGCAAAAACAACAACGAAACAAAGCGTCGTTGTCGTCGTCTTCGTTTTCATAGTAATAGTAGGTGGTAGCACCTACGACATTAATGCATATATACACCTATACAGCACGCACATACAACAGAAACAGCAGCAGCAGTTTCAAAGAGTATAGCTCCCACATAAACCCCAGTCCGTATATTTACAGTGTTGTAAAACAGTCGCAAGAGCTTTATACATGCAAGTCTCTGTGTACATATATGTATACGCACATACATAAAATAAGCCTAGGAAGAGCCAAGTGCAGGCGCGTATAGAATATCGCGCGTGCTTGCAAGAGCTTCCAGGCCTACGCGAACAACACTCACATATATGTATGCATCCGCAACTACTACTTTTTCTTTTTCTTCTTCTTCTCTTACTCTTTTCTTACCACGTTATATACTCAGTCTCCCTTTCTCTCTCTCTCTTTTCTTCTGTAAGTTGGCTGATGGGCAAGTAGTAGTTGTAGTAGTTGTAGTAGTTGTAGTAGTAGTAGTAGTAGCTGCTGCTGTCTTTTTACCTTATACTCCTTCGGTTTTCATTCTCTCTATATACGTCTGAACGACGTCCGAGGTATTCGAGGGCCTTGTAGGCTCTTTCCCATGCCGCGGCAATCGGTGCGAGAGCGGTACGGATGCAGAGAGAGAGAGAGAGAGAGAGAGAGAGAGAGAAAGAGGGGAGGAGGCGCGACAACGTTTCAGCGGCTTCGCATCAAAGAAGCCGCGTTTATATACACTTACTCAACTCCTTCTCCTTCTTATAGCTCTCTTATATACTCTTTCCTTTTCTCTCTTGCACTCATGTGTTACTCTCTGCTCTCACTGGGAGTAGGAGAGAGAAAGAGAGTGTGAGAGGGGAGGGATATATAGGGTTACCGCACTAGACGATATACTACTAGTTTTATATAGAAGCTATAGCTTCTTGAGCTTTTGCTGATGTTGGAATAGTATATATAGGTACAGTGTGTAAAAAGAAAAGGGGGAGGGAGAAGGGGGGAAGGAAAGTAGCATTTACTTTGCGATTATTTCCCTCCTAATAGCCAGTAATATGGGCGTATGTGTGTTGCCTTTGAGCAGAGTAAAGAGCGCGCACCCATGGCGTTTCGGTTCTTGCTTTAGTGGCCGCCTCTATATGTACAAGATTACGTTACCTTCTATACTCGTCGTCCTCCTCCTCCTCCTCCTCATCTTTTTCCTTTTTTTTCTCTGCTCGTGTGCGTATATGGTTATAGTGTCGATGTTTCTTTATCTTCCTTTCTTCCACTTCTTTTTAATCTTGATTAATTTTGTCAAATTATCACTCACTTGAGTATGATGTGTCGAAAGATCCTTCAACTTTTGATTTTATGAAAGTAATCTTTGATCTTGCTATATGAACTTTTGACGTATTTAACTCTTGATTTTATTTGGACACTTATTTTATATATAAAGAACTGTTTTGTTTTAATTTAATGATTGGTACTAGTGTATACAAATTTAAAGTGTATGTATTTATAAATTTTATTCCTATTAATGATAGTTGAAACAAAGTAAGACAAATTAAAATTATTATCAATGAATATTTTTGGCTTGACTTTGTAAATTACATTGAGTAAAATAAATGATCGTATCTTATTTCACTATCTCCACTCTATTTACTAAAACAGCCTTTATTTTAATATTTTTTTTCAAAGTTTAAAAAATCAATATAATTACAACAATAAATTGCGTTTGATTCTAGGGATTATGTACTTGTAGATAATTTTCTTCGTTATGTTCAAATTTTACGAGATTGTCGATTCTATCGGTATACGACAAAAGTTAGAAAAAACAAAAAAGAAGGACTGTATAATATGCCCTTTTCTTTCTCTTTCTCTCCCTAAATCTACCTGTGACGGTATACGACAACTCAAGAAAGATTGAAATAATGAGAGGAAATCGTGACGAGATAAGAAGACACGAGACGTGAGACCATCAGATTTCTTTTTTTTTCTTTCTTTTTTTATCCTTCCTCTTTTCCAGTTATAAAGTTATGGGTCTCTCCTTACCACTCCTCTTTCTCTCTTTTAGATACTATTGCTTAGTATGGCTATATCTGAGTTTTTGAATTGGTTTTGTAATAAGAGACGATGTCGAGCGATGATATAGCAGCAGAGTTTAGTGAAGAAAAAAAAGATTGACTCTCTTTAGGCTTGTCGGCAACTAAGGAGTTATATATGAAGAAAGAAAAAAAATAGTTGATGTTTAGTGGCTATATTTTTTTCTCTCTCTTTCACTGACTTAGTTGCTTTGTGCTTAAGTTGAAATACGTGTCGTCCGACTTTATGTGTGGGCCATGTGCGCTTGCAAGTGTATACAGCAGTGTCGACTTGACGTATAGCGCATGTATATAAACTGCTTAACGCACGTAAACACGTTTTCTTTTTCGCACTGATTTTATATTAAATTATATTTTTATGATTTACGTGCTTTACATATATAATATACAAGCATACTCTTTTTTTATTTTTATTCTTTTATTTTAAACTGAATCATCCGATTATTTAAATATTTCTTATTCCTTATTCTACGTATCCAAACATATATATGGAAATAATCGAGAAAGCTGTGCAAAAGCTGTATTAAATAAAAAAAAGAAAAATAAAAAAAATAAACAAAAATAGAAGAGAGAATGAAAAAGAAAAAAAAAGCAAAGAAGATCGACTGGAAAAAAGGAATCCTACGATTATTCCTTAATCGCTCGGAAATACCAACAGCGGCACAATCCATTAATTCCACGCTCGAGCTGTCCCTTATTATTCGCACTCGAGCCAATCTCTCTTCCCCTCTTTCCTTCTTCCCTCTCTCTCTCTCTCTCTCTTTCTCTCTCCACTACTATTCCACTTTCCTGCATCTCGCGTATACCCTTACCCTTTCCTGCATCTCGCGTATAGCTGCTCGTCCGTCTGCTGCTGCTGCTGTTTCTCGATTTGTGGAAATGAATCGCGAATCGGACTCTTGCCTTTATTGGCTCTCACACACACACACACACACACATATGGAGAGAAGAGTCGAGAAAGCAAAGCCGAGCGAAAAATAAAATAAATAAAAAGAAAAAAAAAGGAGGAAGCATCAGAAAGAAAGAGAGAGAAACTCGAAGCTCAACTCGCAGAAAGACGCACACGCAAGTGAGAATATATATATATATATATATATATATATGGTCCATCCAACTCAATACTACTGCTATATACAACATCTCACATACACACATTCATACAGCTGCTGCAAAAAATCGAGAAAAAAAAATAAGAGGAGTGTATAAGAAAGAGAAATAAAGAAATATAAAGGATGGAGAATCCAAAGCTGGAAAGAGAAAGAGAGGAAGAGAGAGAGAGAGAGAGAGCATGTAAACGGGAAACATCCATCGGCAATCGACGGGCTTTAAGAGAGAAGCCTTCGTTGGTGCGTCGTCGTCGTCGTTGTTGTTGCCGCCGCCAGTGCCGCTCACCTATCCGCGTCAGGACGGATAAATTAAATGAGGCGCGAGAGTAGCCGCCGCCGACGCTGCCGTTGTCTCTGCTTTAGTATAAGGGAGAAAGGAAGAGAGACCAAGTGCTTCGTTATATGTGTATGTGTGTGTGAGTGTGTGTGGGCAGGCAGTGTGTTAGAATGACGGATCCGCGCTTGGGCCCATTTAGCCACTAGATACCGATCTCGATCACGGAGAGCCGCGGATGCCTATCTACTCATGCGGCTATATAGAAAGAGGGATGAGAGAGAGAGAGAGAGAGAGAGAGAGAGAGAGAGAGAGAGATGGTGGAGAGTGAGTTTCGATCGGATATCGCTGAGGAATAGTGTGCTATCCTCGTCACTGACGCGCTTTTTTTTCTTCTTCTTCTTTGCTTCTCTCTTTCTGTGTATCTTTGTTGAGGAATAAAAATGAGAAAAAGAGAGAGAGAGAGAGAAAAAAAGGAAGGAGGCTGTACGATTAAGTTGATGTGTGTGCTGTGCGAGTTGAATTGAGCTTCGGAAGATACTAGTTAGGTGTAAGTAAGTGTATATGGATGCGGATATGTCTATGTACCGTATGTGTGTAAAGTGAGAGAACTTGGAAGTGCCTTCCTATATAGGCTTGATTGTAATTCTTGCTGCTTTAATTATCCGCTGACGTTGTACCGCTTTTGTGAATTATATTTTAATTTCTTGAAGAATTGATTGATTTTTTAAATGATTAATTTTAGATTGCTTATAAGTGACTTTTACAACAAAGTGTAAATTTAAAATGAGATACTGTATTTATATAATATATGTAGGTTATTAATTATTGAGGTCTAGTATAGCTTTATCGACAAAATATTGGTTTCGGAATCTACAGGTCGTGGGTTCGATTTCTGGTATCTGTCGATTCAGTCATTATACAAGCCTTTAGATAGTGAAGTACGCTCAGTTGTAGTGTTAAAAAGCTTTAAAACAACTAAAGTAACTTTTTATAGGAATATTGTTAAATTTAAAAAAAAACCGGATTAATTTTTTTTTCATTTAATTTAGCAAGTTAAACTTATCAAGAGTCATATAAATATCATCGATCAATTATCCATATCATTTTAAAAAAACACTATGAAAATTTTAATTTTCGTCAATAAAAGTCAACTCGAATAAAATTTTAAACGCTTGCAAGCTTTTTCACTTAATCATTATTTCATTATTTCATTCTTTTTTTTTTCTTTTTTTTTTTTAATTTTTCAATCAACCCTCGTTTAACTCGCGCTAAAACCAATGTCAATTAAAATGACACTCAAATTAATTAATTTTCTCAAAAATCAAATAAAAATAAAAAAAATAATATTTATTTTCATTATAAACACTTGCTTTATCGTATAAAGCACAATATTCGTAACATTTCTCGTCACACAGCATTAAATTTATCAAATCTCCTAATTTCGTAGCGCTTAACTTTCGTAGAGGAAGAGGAAGAGAGTGAGAGAAAGAGAGAGGGGGAGAAATTTCGCATTAGTCTCTCAGTACGTCGGCAACGTTCCATAATCACTGTTCCAGCACGGCCGAAACACATTCGCGAAAAGCCAGTAGTAGGTATGTGCAGCCGCTGCATGTGCTTTCACGCTGCAAGCTCTTTCTCTCTCTCTCTCTCTCTCTTGCTAAAACACTTGTGCGCTTGCGCGAGTGCTTGTTAGCGAGGGTGCTTACACGCTTTAGCTCCCTCCTTCCCTTCTCAGCATCCGAAAAGCCCCAAGCTACCAAGAGTAGGTAGTCAAGCTCTATTATATTGTCGCGCGTGTGTAGCCTAGAATCCATGTGAGTATTAGGTGTGTGAAAGCAGCCAAGAGTAACAAGGGGAATATAATATACTATATAGCAAACATACGCTTTCGCACGCGCACTGCACAAATTGCCATGACGATAAAGTATAGTTGCTCTTGGTTAGATATCTTGCTACTACAGACTAAACGTTTATATGTATATGTATGTATGTATATGTATGTATATAAATGTCTGTGTATATATTAGTTGACAGCTGATGGGGTTACTGTTGTTGTAGTTTAAAAAATGCGTAGCTTAAGCTGAAAGCTCATTTCTCGAGCTATTACAAAAGCGACTTGTGTATGTATTAGAGCGTAAAGCTCGAAAATTTGCCAAAAATTATGAGGAGCGCTACAACAAGAACAACAACCTTGGCTACAACGACATTATGTGCTACATACATATTACATTCTAAGATCTACCGTAGAAAGAGAGAGAGAGAGAGAGAGACGTAGTCTTTCGTTCACGCTGTTTTAATCCCCTTCCCTTATTCCAGTAGTAGCACACCCGGTGCACAAAAGAGGGAGAGCTTGAGAGAAAGAGAGGGAGAGAGAGTCTTAGAAGTGGAATATAAGCGGCGTTGCATTAGCATACTAGCGTTTGCCTAATTAACGTCTACTCTGCGTACCCCCTTTTCTCTCCTCTTGTATATGTATATATACCTTCAAAACTGCTGGCTTGCTACTGCTATGTATTCGCTGAATACGCGAAATAATTGCGGCTAGACTATACGTTCTAAACTCTCTCTCTCTCTCTCTCTCTCTTGCACATTGTTTTCACGGTAAAGTTCTTCCTAAATTTTGGCTCTGAGCTTGAAAGCTCTAAGACACGCTGTACAAGAAATATTCTTACTGTTTACCGCCTTGATGTTATTTTGCAAAGAAAGTTTATGCTTATATAACCGTATTGTGTATCTATATTTAAATTTTAAATTTGTTTTTTTTTGCTCTTTTCCGATTAAAACTTTTTTTTTTAAATAACTATTATATTTTTATGATTATGAATTTAATTGTTAATTTGATTGTTAGCACAAAACAATTAAGCGTTCAGAAAAGCTCAGTTGACGTCATCAAATTGAAATGCCCATCATTGCTTTATACCACTTGCAATTCTCTCATAACCACACACACACATACACACACACACATACACATATACACAAGCTTGAAAAGCTCTTATTTGAAACGCGTCTCCTTTATATACCTATATTCAAAAAAGGCGCCTATTAAAATTCATTGCAGTTTGCGTACTTTCACGCTGAAAAATGCACTCTCTAAAAAGCGTGCGACGAATATCAATCGAGAGCCTACCACTCTATGCATACACACACACATATAAAATCCTTCCTATCATCCCCTGAAGACGTATATAAAATTCACAGAGAAAAAGAAAATAAAAAAAGAGAGAGAGAGGAAAATAAAAGAAAAATGAATATAGTAGAAATTCGCCAAAAGAACGGAGGGAATATAACGCGTCGCTAATGAGAGCAACAATTCAGCTTGTCGGATGCAGTAGCGCGCGTGGCACACAGTAAACCGCCTGCAGTTTTACCCCTTTTCTATTTTACTTTCTTTTTTCTTTTTCTTCCTATAACTATATGGAACGTAGCCAGAACGTCGCGCTTTTCAAGCTATTTTGCTTGGCGTTTATTTAGTATACGTATCCGATTTTATTGCCATTTATAACGATACAATATGCCGTAGGATTTATTATTTTCTTTTTTTTTATTTCAGGCTTGTTTGAGGATGAAGCGATTTTCGATAATTCAGACATGAATATATATTAGTGTGTGTGGTACTGGCATTTTATTTTAAGTTTTTTTTTTATCTGTTCAAATGCAGATAACTATTATTTATTGAATAATATTAAAATTTCATTATTTACTATGAGTATTATTTTACTTTGAAGAAATATTCTTAAATCGCACGATATAGGTATATCTCTAAATTATCTAATAATTTGTTTTTATCAAATAAACAAGTCGATATAGATTTTTACGCACTTTAAGCTTGCACCTACTTTTCCATAAATTGTCTCGGCACTTTTGCGCGACGCATCTCTTGTAACCGCCTAGATCCACGAATCTTTCGATTTTCCGCAGTTTTACCCGCACCGGTACGTAAAGCCAGAAAAGTGTCCTATGGGATTTACCAAATACGTTTGGTCTTTTTCTTATATAAGAATAAAATTGTACTTTTACAGGGTAAGAAAAATCGCTGGTATATGGTTTAGTGATAAGCATGTATTTTTATCGAATAGTAAATAATAGCTTTTTTTTTATTTGAAACACTTTTTATACTTTAATTAATTTTTTTATATTAATGATTATTGTTGCCTAAAAAAATACAATACAATAGAATATAAATTTATAGGTTTTACTTTCAATTCAATCAACGATTTATGAATTATAAAATTTCAATAAAATTTTAATTTAATAGATTTTTGTAAATTATTAAATTTATACAATAAGTAAATTTTAATAAATAATTAAATCTTATATTCCATACTTTTCGAAATTTAAAAAGTATTATTAATAAAAACATATGATAGCTTATTATGTATCTCATTTAATTAAATTTTATAAGAAAATGCATTTCTTTAGTCTCAAAGAAAAAATTATTTTATGCGTAAACAATAAATCATGAATTGGCATAATTAAATTTAAACTTGTTTATTTAGATATTTTACAATAATTATAAATCTACCTATTAAAAAATTGAAAAACTAAATGCGACGTAAAAAATAATAGTTAATTATTTTCAATTACATACAATTTTATCCCAAATATTAAAACAATCTTTACTCTTTTTAATGAATTCTAATGAATAAACTTTAATAAATTCATTTGCAAATTACTCTTCAACAATCACTAAAAAAAAAAAATTAGTACACTAAACCAATAAAATCTAAAGCTACCAATAACTCCCAAGTCTCTCTATCTATCTCTCTTTCTATTTAACGAGATCTAGTTTTTGCGGTCACGTATACAACAGCATCAGTTCAATCGCGTCATACAACAAGTAAGATAGCGGCAGAGGGGAGGGAGGGGGGCAAGAACGATGTTTAACGCCGTATATACGCGTACATACATAGATATACATACACGATCCGTGCGATCCAACGTGTCCCACGATGACGTACGTGTATTTACACAGTGTGTGTGTGTGTGTGTGTGTGTGTGTGTGTGTTGTTCAGAGTCCCCATCATACCGATATACATACGTACATGCGTGACTCGCAATCCGGTCAATCATCGATCACATATCCCTCTCTCTCCCTCTCTCTCTCTCTCGTTGTCCTCGCAAACGCGCTTATGAGCGTACAGTTGCAAAAAAAAACTCGTCTCTCTCGTTGATGCAGTTCCAGAGATCTATATACGCGTATATACACACGTATAGTCAATATGTCTCTACCGTTCACTTATACTCTTATTGCTATAAGTGATCTTGACTTGCACGTACATTAATAGCTAATCTTTTAGCTGTACTCCGATTTTTTTTTTTTTCATATGTCTTTAACTTTTGTACTTATTAATACATCGTTTAACACAAAAGAAAAAGTAAAATCGATATTCTTAGCTATAGTTTAAAAAAAAAAATTATCTAGCTATTCTTTAACGCATAAATCTCATCGATCACTAAAATAAAATCAAGCTACAATTTAAACACACAACCTAATATAATCCCCATTTAAAAAATAAAAATATCAATTCAAACTCATCTAACAGACACACATTAATACACGTAATCTTAGTATACTCGTATTCCAAGACATACACTACAATATATCCCATACCAGTCTACTTCTAACATATATACGAATCGTCGAGGTGTCGCACACGCAAAACTTCCACATGGTTGTTGTTTTTTTTTTTTTTTTTGTTCTTTACAACAGTTTGCACATTTCTTGAGGGACCAGCAGCATCAGTATCAGTATAGCGCAGTAGCTACTTCTATGTATTCCTTTTAGTTCTTGCGTTTGCTGCTTCACCCTTTGAATGGACTCTCGTTCCGTAACTCTCATCAATCACCGCCAAGTCTTGCAAGAACTTATATATAGTAGTCGCGTTTATTTTAAGTCGAATCTTATACATGCGCGCGCGCGCGTGTGTGTGTGTGTGTGTTGGTGCACCAGGCCCTTTTTTTATTCTTTTTTCTTTAATGCACGCGTCATTACCGCCTAGGCGACGGCTGTGGTGTGAGATTCTGTTCTTTTTTTTCTTTCTTTTTTTACATATAGTTGCTACCGTGTGTATGAAAGTGTATGTGTATGTGTGTGTGTGTGAGTAAGAGAGGGAAAGACGACTTGTCGATAAGCGAAACGCGCGACGCTTTATAAATCGAAAACCAGCTGTAACGAGCTGATACTTTTTTTGCATAAGATCTTGCATACGAGAGTGAAAGAGAAAAAAAAAGCGCTATAGTTTTACATAATGCAAACTTACGCGTGTGTGTGTAGCTCTCCCTGCGTTTGAGAATGTGGTTAATGGTTCTAGCTGCTTTATACTTTATACTTGTTACTATATCTTTCTTCTCTTACTCAGTTTAGTTGTGTGTATATGTGTTTATTTGATGTCTTAATCAATCAAACGTAAATCATATCTCGAACATTTTCAATATTCTTTGCATAGACTAATAAATGACTAAGAATTTTACTATAATTTATTTTTGGTATAAATTCTTACGCTGATAACAATAATAAAAGTCAGAACACTTTAAACAAATGACGATTATTAATATTACTGGAAAGTGCGTGTATTTCATCGGATTCTCGATGACTCTTAAAAATTTCTTTAGACAATTTTAAGAACATATAAGTTTAAAATACACACACACACATACACACACACACATACACACACACACACACACACACACACACACACACACACAAAACATTACTTCAAAGAAACTTAACTCTCTCGGTTTATTTTTAAACAAAAAAACGATACACTTCTCGTAATCTTCTCCTAATCTCTCCTTAACACCTTCCATATAGAAAATGCTACATCCCTTTTGAGCCACTCACTCATTTACTCACTTGCGAAGTATATATACAGAGCGAGAGAGAGAAAGAAAAGCGATTGGATAGACAACTAAAACAGAGAAAAGATACACCGAATATCCTATATGCTTATACTTATATATGTCTTTGAATCCACGGGGGCGCCAGGCTGGCGCTTCCGGTCTAACTAAAGAAGAGGACACATAAGAGAGAGTGTACGCGAGGATTCGTCAACGTAACGATCTTGCTGACGCGCAGCTTCCTCTTTGCTCTCTTTTTCCCTTCTTTTTTTTTCTTTCCTTCTCTTGGAGTATATACTCGCTGAGAAATAAGAGATGTGAAGAAACGAAAGAGGAGACGAAGAAGATGAGAAATAGAGAGAGAGAGAGAGAAAGAGAGACGCCTTATTTCTTTCGCTTGTAAGCGAGATGCCTACATTTGTCCCCCTCCTTCTGAAACCTCTTGCTTAGATCTTGCGTATGTAAGAGAGATGACAGAGAAAGAGGTAGAGGAGGAAGAAAAGAGGAGTCGTTAGGGTAGCTCGAGTTTGGATTTCGAAAATTTTAATGAATCGCAGCCTAATTATTTGTAATTTATAGCTACGACAAAATTTTGCAAAGAGAGAGAGAAAGAGAGCATACACGAATTTGTCCTGCGTTATTAGGAGGCCAGGGATTGATGTTAATGAATGTATCTCGCCTTTTGCTTGCTCTCTCTCTCTCTCCCTCTCTCTCTCTCTCTCTCTCTCTCACTGTTATACCGAGGGTTAAAAGAGAATAAGAGAGTAGAAAATATCGTTTTGCACAAGCTGACGGATAGTTGTTTTTCAAGTGTTTATATATTGCCAAGATTGAGAGAAAACTATATGCTGTGCTGTGCAGCTTGTGATGCTAATCTTATTTAAAGACAAATTAAAATGTTTTAAAAGTAGGTGTATGAATGTGTGTATACTGAGGGATGGTAATTAAACAAATTATCGTCAAATAATAAAGTATAAATTTTGAATAAGTTTTTTTTTTCGCAAGTGTTACAGATAAATGTACTATTTATAAATATTTATTTGTTTAATATAGATTTTTTTTTATTATGATTGGATTAAGTCTTTTAATTATGAAACATAAATACGTTGTACAATAATTTATGATAAAATTAAGTTTATTCTATTTTTTTTTTTTACTTTTTTATAAATTACTTTAAATTTAACCAGACGAAAATACATATTTGGTATATACTGAGTAAATTTTAATAAACGTCGATTATATTTATTATTAAGCTTACTAAAGCTTATTATCTTTATTTATTTATTATCCTTACTAAATGAAGCAATAAAATGAAAAACAGATATATTAGAATAACTATCTAAAATTTCTTTCTCAAACGAATGCATACACATATCAGCTGAAAATAAAATCCTTCTGAGTAAATAATAACAAATTTGTAAGCGTAAATATTTAATCATCTCAATAATATCAAAATGAAAATAGATAATTTCAATTGAAGTTAAAATTTACCGAGGCTGCTAATTGTATGAGAAATATTTATATAAAACTATAAAGGTCGCGAATAAGAGTAGCATATGCAATGCTATCCACAAAATTAGATTAAATTAATTTTCAAAATAATCCACGATCTTTGTGTGCTTCGTCGTTTAGAGACCGTAAAATATTAATTGTTTATTTATCTACTCAAGTATGAAATTAACTTACTTTTGGTGTTGAAGGATAAAATTTTTTTTAGACTTACGTCACAGTGCATCTATGCATCCGTTTCGCTTCTTTTCATTTAATATGACCCTACAAACTTTTTGATAATTTTTT
Source organism: Leptomastidea abnormis (assembly GCA_030522805.1). Taxonomy (NCBI): domain Eukaryota; kingdom Metazoa; phylum Arthropoda; class Insecta; order Hymenoptera; family Encyrtidae; genus Leptomastidea; species Leptomastidea abnormis. The sequence continues at coordinate 53,953 of JAPYZE010000851.1, forward strand.
CTTTCTCTACGTAGTAGGTATTTCTTACCCACATCAAAGACCACAAATTACCGCCAGAATAAACATATCATAAATTCACTTTGGTACATCACAAGAGTTGGTGCGATATGCCTTTGAAAGTTTCACAACTCCTGTGACGTTTGCGATATAATATAAACGCACTGATGCTTATTTATTCAAACTTAAAAGAGACACAAATCAGAATTTATAAAATTAAGCTTTTGAGGCAGGCAGTGGGTAAGGAAAAGTTTTCAAAAGTGTGACGAATTAGCTGATACTTGAGATAATCACAAGGGTATAATCTCGAGGGTCTACTTGATGACATTACTTCACGCCTGACAAGTACATCTACTAGTTAACTCTTTAAAAACTAGAAATGAAGCACTATATTTATTTTTATTAAATTGATAAATCTGAAAGGTCTTCATTTAGTTCAAGCGAGTTTTTTTATACTCGAAACAAATCAATAAAAATTAAAAATACTTTTTAAGATAAATACAAAATTTTATAAATTTATGTAAATTAAAAATTAAAAGCGAGTAAAAAAATAATCAACAAAACTTACAATGTACATATACGGTAGCAGTGTACATCTCGTCGAATCGGTCATCACGTCTCAATCAGGATTTCGTTTTATACGGCGCCTCACCTCAATTGGCCATAATGAAAGAAAGAAAGAAAGAAAGAGATCCAGCGAAACTGTTATGCACAGCACGACGAACCACCAGCCCCTAAAATAAAGAAAAAAAAAAGAAAAAAAGGATTGTGAGTGGCCAAGAACGAACGTGCCGAATGTTAATTACCCCTTGCGCCACGAAAAACATCTCATGTGGTTCTCTTGTCCGTATATGTGTATGTATATCTCAATGTGTGTGGATCCTTAAAGTCTTTTGCAAAAAAGAAGACTGAGTTCGATGCTGTCTGATTAACTGGTTTTAATTAGATTCGGAGAGTCGATGAGAGGAGTGAGAGTAGGAAGAAAAAAAACTTGGTGATTTAGAGGCATTAGGAGATGGAGTTTTGGGATGAGAAGAATATATATATACCTGATCAGGACAAATAATTTGATTGACACGATATTTCGCTTAGGATTTGTAGTTGGTTTCTTCTGTGGATACCGAAATAGTTTGCTATCTTTGCTTGTTTTGATTTTTTTATTTTTATTTAGATAAAAGAGAGGATATTTTGAAATTTATTGGGTTATTGGTGATGATTGGAATATTATTAAAGATGATAATATTAATTATGAGGTATTCGTTTATATTTATCTGTTATTATAGCTATTATTTAATTCGAATGATTTGCCATTATTTAATTTTATGATCGATGAATATGAATAAAATGTTTCATTTAATTGTAGTAATTAAATTGTATTTTAATTTTTTTTTGTCCAATTGTGCAGAGATTACAGTCTGCATTAAAAAAAAAAAAAAAAATAAAAAAAATGACGATGATAGCAATGAAAGTAACAAAAGGAAATACGAGCATGAGAAATGAGAAACGGTTAATGTCAACTTTGAAAGATGCGCGTTTGGACTTGTAGTACAGGGAAAAGTAGCTTACACACTTGCTACTCTCTAACATCGACAAAAGTTTTCATTATTCATTTGTTGCTTGCTTTCTTACTTACTCTCTGCACTACTAAAAACCTTTTGGTGATTAATTTACCATGTCCTCTTGCCATTTCTTACATGTAAGTGTTAGCTCTTAATTTAGTTTAACTAATTGCGCTGTCTTGACTTTCGGAGAATCGACGTTTTTGCATCTTTTACTTTTTTAAGAATATAAAAAATTTTCTTTTTAATGTTTATTTTTAACAAAATAATAAAATTTTTAAACAAAGAAATAAAATTTTTAAACAAAGAAATAAAATTTAATTTTTAAATATTTCTCAATAGCACTACTTAGTTTTTTTCAAAAATAATTTCTTATCTTTAATAAATAATTCAAAAAATTTTTAATGATTTGACAAATAAATAAAATTAAAAAGAAAAAATTTAATTTTAATTTAACATCAGTAATTGAAAACTCGATCACAAAATTTAATAAAATATAATATAAAAAAAACCTGTATACAATACCCAATTCAGTATACACCAATACAAAAGTTACTGGAGCCAAAGAAAAAAAAAAAAGAAGATAGTCGATTCGATTGACTCGCCAGACTGACACGTATCGGGGAGAAGAACCAAGACCAATATATATGATATATATTTTTTGTCCGCAATCCAGCAACTAGTCCAACCGACCTCCTGAATTTCGAAGCGCGTCCATGAACACACGTCTGTATACGCGTGTGTATATATACGTAAGCAAGGGCTCTTAAAGAAAAAGATAGAGGAGGAGAGAGAAGAGGAAAGAGGAGCGCCGCTTAATTAAATACTGTTTTTCCTACGTGTCGCATTTGGACAACGACGACGACGACGACGACGATGACGACTACTACCAGCCCTTGTTTTGTTTTTTTCTTTACAGTCTCGTTTATTTTTCGCGCTGTCCCGATCATCATCGAACCAAGAAAGGATATGGAACCCCCCGAGGAGGTGTTTATCAATATTATTAGCACGTTCACAAGCTCATACTCGCGATAGGTTTCGTCTCTCTCTTTTCTCTCTTGTATTTATCTCATGAATAGTAACGAGAGTAAATTATATACCTATATATCGATACTTTTGTACACGTATAAGTATATATATATATATATATACATATATATATATATATATATATATATATATATATATCCCACCCAGCCCAAATACACACGCGCACAAGAAAAAAAAAAAGACAGAAAGAGCAGGAGAGG